>SKCR01041510.1:0-114064 GCA_019454045.1 Zanthoxylum bungeanum
ACGAACGATTCATAACTAAAGCTTAATCAAGTTCCAAACTTGATCGTAGTAAGCTATGAACAATCTTAGATCTATGGTTTAATGCTAATTTCCGGAATTGATATCAAATATCGCTCCCACTATAAGTTATATGATAATTTTCTTCAATAATAAAATAACAAAACCATTAAGTATCAAATACTTTACAAATGATTCTGACATCCTGTTGAACTTATATGGAAGTAATTAAAGGGTATTTTCATCTTATTAATTATGTAGTTCCATTTATAGTTTATCACTCTCATATTTGACTTCAATAAGTCAAGTCTTTTCTACAATGGTCAACATCTGATGTTACACACTAAGTAATAAAATAATTTTATTACTCGGGATTGTAGAAAATATATTCTATCAAATAGAATTAATATTATATTAAATAGAATAAATGATAAACTTCTACTCGTACCTCCAAGGTGCAAGTACTTTTTAATTATATAACCAATATACAAAAGAAAGATTCAAATCTTAAACATTTCAAGATTCAAATTTTCTACTTGTACATTTTGTACGGGCCAAAATTGGGCCCAAGGGTAAAACCGACATTTCACTTCTGGGCCAACCACGAGACCAAAGATCCAAGGCCCACTATCAAAATCCAGCCCAAAGCCCACCACCACTAACTTATCAGGTCAGGATGACCGTTAAAGCCATCAGTTACAGGACATAAACACATTCATCAAGCCCTCATAAACACCTTCATCAAGCCATCAGTAACCAGACATAAAACCCACCATTAAGTCATCAGTTACAGTGACCCCAACGGGTAGAATAAAGACCCCACATCAGGGGGCCTATAAAATAAAAGAGTGATGGCATCGAAAAAGGACATTCTTCTCAGCTCTACAGCATATCACCCGAGAAATAACAATACCCAGCCCTCACGGCAAACAAACGGAGATAGAGGTAACTTCAGGCCTTATTCTCCCTACATCAGTTTATCCACACTACTGACTTAGGCGTCGGACAGCCTACGACTTCCACCACACCGGGGGGCAGTACTCCCCGCTCATACTACCCTTGTTTAGCAGGTTCGCTAGTGCCCTTAAAATCCAGAATCTCGATTGTGGGTCTCAGGTGAAATCCCGCATCCACACATATCATATATGTAACTGAAGAACTAATGGAACCTTAATTAAATGGATGAATAAATATTACTGGAGCGTATCCCAAAGAGTATTGAAACTAATTTGGTAACCCTCAATATCAAGCGAATCAAATCGTATAAGATTCGATTTCTCCCACTAACCAATTCCATCACGATGGAATCATAGATATTGAGTAAGAATCATATTCATTCAATAACCTTAGAAATAATTTCAATAAATTCATATGTTTGATCATATCAAACATCTTTGAACAATTCAAATACTCACGATGAATTTTAAAGATACAGTTTTCAAAACTTCATATCGAATATCTTTGAACCAGTAAAAATATTCTAGCCGCGTTTCATCAGAAACATGTAACTAAGTCATGACAATTCATTGACTAAGTTACGAAGTAAAGAAAACTACCTTAAGCTATTTACAACTCATTAAAGTACATGCATCCAATGTATCAGGTTAATAAATTTTCTGGTCCAATGACAATCATTGGTTAAATGAGATTTAATCACATTCCCGAATACAATATTCATTAAATGGATAAGGATAAGTTGTGTGATCTCATATCAGACCATCTTTTACCATATGGATTAAACATCTAATACTTAAGTGATAAAATCTCATAAAACAGTGTTCTAAGTTATTTATTAACCAAATATTTTTCTTAATGTTTATCTATTCGTCAATGACACTACAAGTCGTATTAAAAAATATAACAACTATTTACAAAGAACAAGTAACTATCCAATAGTCGAAAGTTCCGATATCAAATATCAAAATAATCATTAAGTAATATTTTAAATAACTAAACGGGAGATCTGATATCCAATACCTATAGTTGTCGTGTTGTGAGAATCAATATTTTCTACGCAAAACTATATGCATCTCTTTTCTTTAGCTTTACAATTTGCCTTCAACTATTTACAACAATTGTAAATAATTGATTAGCAAACCATGTCGGACACGTGACCTCTAGTCACTAAAGCCAAGAAAAGTCATTATCAGATAAACAAGTACCTAATGGGGTTTTCTTTATGCCAGTGAAGAATCTCGAGACATGAACCAATTCATGTCAATCTTGACTGCATAAGAAACTATTCTCACTAAAAGATTATATCATAGCCTACTATAATCTAGAACCTATTTTAGAAATCTACAACCATAAGTGAAGTTAGAAAACATATATAACATATGCATGAAGTGGATCAAAGTTTAATTCTATCTAAATAATAGAATAAGGAAAATACAAGCGGCAATTTTCAAAATATTACACACTGTCTTAGTTATGGATTTCTAACTCAGTGCCTCCCACTACTTTACGTAATACTGTAATCTCCAACGGAAAAAGAGAATTAAATAATTAAATTGAATTCCATAATGGGAAGTGGACCCCATGAATATATTTCGACTCATAACTTTGTCACGTTCTCGCCTACGTATATTCACGGGTAGACAACTCATTGTTAATCATACTCGCTGTGACTTCTGATTTTGGTCCTGACCGTTTCTCGTTGTGACAACTTTGGCACATTCATAGGAGGTGTATCAAGGCTTCACTTGTCAGTGACAAACTCAAGCAACCGATGCAGTCCTGATAGCTTTGGCACGTTCATGATTATCACTTCCACTTGAATTTGTCTGTTATCATATAAGTTCTATTGGCGCAAATGAACTACCATCAGCCATAACTGCACAGCTTTGGCATGATACAACTATAGTATCAGGAAATCATTCGCATCCATACTGACAAGGCGGACTAAGAAACAAGTATTCATAATACTAGTTACTATAAAATCTTATTTAACAGGGATTTTCCTAAAAAATGTAATTCACTTTATTTAATCAAATTAAATAAATACATGCATGTAAAAGGTAATGATTGGATTAAATATCAAATTTAAAGGGCTAATCATATCATGGGTTCAGAATCAGACTCGTTCTGATACCATTTTGTTATGGTTTGTTTTAGGAGCAGCAGAAGAAGCGCGGTTCGAGCGAAATCGTAGTTTAAATTTTTTAAATTTACGAATAAATTATTCAATAACCAATATTAATAATTCATTTATATTTCACCTAAATATATTTATTCGATATCAAATAATGACATAAATAATATAGAAACACTGTGAAACTTTTACGAAAATATTTTTCTGTAAAATAGCATAAAACATGTTTCCGACCGAACCGATCGACCAATGCACATGGGGGCTGTTCGGGTCAGCCCCAATAGCACTTGGAAAGTTCGTGGGCTGCCCGAACAGTGACCAACTCACTGTTTGGGCAGTTGTTATCCGGTAACGCCATTTTTCACTATTTTCGCGTATTTTCACTCCGAAATAATTTCCGATAATTATTTTTCCTAGGCAATTAAAATAAAATAATTTATTCTGATTACAGAATATTAAAAAACAAATTTTTATCCCAAAAATCAGATTTTTCTATTAATTGTTATGAGACCCTAATAGTTTGCATTTTGATCATTTTAGTCCTAAATTGTCAAATACAAATTTAAGTGATTTTAAATCACTACCAAAATGATTTATACATATCATATACATCAAAATACAACTCACAACAAAAATCCCCAATTTCTTGTAAATTATCGAGAACACCAACAACTTTGGATTTTGATTAATTTGGTCCAAATTTGTTCAAAACAAGTTTAGATGATTTCCAATCAACACCAAATGATGTTTATATCTTATATACATCAATATACAACAAATATATGAAAAGTCCCAATTTTGGTTTAGTTTATGAACCCTAATTTCTCAAATTAGTCCAATTAATAAAATTAACTAAAATTAACCAAATTCAACACTTTAATCTAATCTTTGCAATACCAAACAAGTCTCACCACTTTGAAACAACTCAAGAACAATTCTAGGTCATCAATGAGTGGCCTAACAACTCTAGAATGGCAACAAGATCATCAAATGATCAAAAGTGTGCTTATACACTATTTATAAGCATAGTTTGTTAAACATACATGCATACATCTTTCATTCATGCTTCCAACCATCATAACACAAACACAAGTGAGTAGAAAAGCTTAAGAACAACACATGTTGTAGCCAAGAATAAAAGAACAATTTTTATTCTAATGAAAAATTGGAAATACTTACTAATTTGCAAGATTTCTTCATTTTTCTTCTTAACTATTCTCTTTTTCTCTCAAATCCTTTTGTTTATGTTCTTGAAAGCTTTGAACTTGTGTATAGAATGAAAAAACAAAACCTTTATATACTTTGGGTTAAGGTGGCTGAAATTCTCAACAAAAAGAATAGATATTTTGCTATTATTTTATCAAATAAAAAAAGCAAAATTCAATTTGATAACCTTTATCATTTAATGTAAAAGTCAACATTTACACATTAATCATTTCCTTTAATAAATATCAACTTAGATATTTTATATTTTTAATTACTTTAATTATTTAATAATTATTTATATACAAATATCCATATATATATATATATATATATATATTAATGATATATGTCAAATTTCATAATTTGACAATTAATTAATGTGTATTTAATAAAATCAAGTATTAAATACAAATACACATTAATTAGGAAATGACCAAAAGTCCCCTTATGCATGTATCTTTATTTTAACCGTTAAACGTTTGATAAATAATCAGTATTATTCATAAAAGTTGCCTCAGTGCTCTACGAGTATATTTCATTAGTGAGACTCTCTAAGTTCAGGCATATCCGTCATGAAATCCAATTTCGTGTCCATAATGTACCCACCCGTAAATTATGACGACCATAGATAAACTCACTGAACTATACATGTCGAGGTCATCGCATACATATAATCTCTCCGTCACAAGTATTCGGATTATTCCAGAGATATAGATATTAACGTCAAATCTCTATGGGTATAATCTCGCCGACGTTTCTGTTAGAAATCTCATAATAACACTTAGAACTCACTTCTACATTGTACCACGGATCCAAGGATATAACGAATTGTTAATCCCATAATGAATATTTATGCTCTGTACACAGAACTAACAGACCATATCTTGATACACACAGGATATCCTGAGGATCAGTCCACACCCAACGAACATGCGGAGGTCTGATCTAAATAGATCGGTGACGTGACTGCCATCAAAGTGTGGAGGATACCTCATATATCTACTGTGGTATCTCAAGTCAAAGAATCATTATGCTACTCAACCCGAGAAGATTCCTATTGACGTTGGTGTACCATCTATTAGGTAATCTTCGGTGAGTCATTCAGTGTTTATCAAATAAACACCTACACGTCTATACGAGTCTCCCGAGACTTATGGTTCATTGGGATAAGCCATCGGACCAAGTCACGATATATAATTTTGTTCACATATTTGTTACTTCTAATCTGTTTTTTTGAAGCTTTGAGATGTCAAATACTAGTTTGACAGTGGATGAGAAGCTTGAGGCTTTAGATAGGAAGTTTATGGATATGATGGAGAACATGAATGCTTTTTTTGATAGGTTGTCCAACAGTGTAGAGAGTAATCAAACAGGCAGCGTTCCCAGAGCACTACCATCGCAGATTATGCCATCGCGGCATGTTCCACCACCTCGAGTACCACTAGTGAAGGATGAGGTCGAGAATATTCCTGATGGTTTTGATGATTTGGAAGACGCTATTGAGGAGGAAGAGAGGTATAGGCCTATGAATCATAGGCAAGAGCGGAGGCATGATTGAAGAGGTAGGAGGTTTGATAGACATAGAAGATTTGATGACAGACATGAGGAGTATGACAGGAGGGGTTATTGTAGACATTGTGATATTGATGGTGATTTGAGCAGCATCAAGATCAAAATACCAAACTTCCGGGCAAGAATGATTCTGACGCATATTTAGAGTGGGAGAAGAAAATCGAGTTGATTTTCAATTGTCATCATTACTCTAATGAGAAGAAGATAAATCTGGGAACCATGGAATTCACTGATTATGCGATGATTTGGTGGGATCAGATTGTCACCAACCGAAGGAGGAATCATGAGAGGCCAATTCAGACATGGGAAAAACTTCGAGGTCTAATGAGAAAAATTTTAAACTACGATTTCGCCCGAACAACGCTTCTTCCGATGCGTCTTCCTGATTTGACCCCAAAAAACAACTCCTATATACTAATATGTGCCCGAGTCTTTTTTAGCTGGTGGAGCACAGTGGTATCCTATTACTTTCTTTTTTCCTTATTTTTCTTTTTCTCTTCTTCTCACACCCCTTTCTTGGTGGCATCATTGTAGAATTGGCCACTCCTAGTCATCCCTTTGACCTCTTCTTCATCGTTATTGGAGAAGTCTTCCTAAAATTTATTACATTTGTCAGTCTCATTGTCGCTGTTATCCCATATCCCCATAATATGGGCCTGCTTGTGGAATGTTTGTTGGACATAGTTTTCAAGTAGGCTAACATTGATAATATAGTTTGGTGGTGGTACAACATGGTGATTAGGTAAAGGGGTTGGTGTTGGGTTGGTTTTTTCTGGCTCGGGGATTTTTTGGTTATTGATAAGGCATTGGATTTCATGTTTAAGTCTAACACAGTTATCGGTGTCATGTCCTTTCTATTGGTGGAAGTGACAGTATTGGTCTAAATTGAAGTGTCAAGGGATGGGGTTCAATAATTGTTTATGATCTAAGGGTTGCAGTAGGTCTTGTCTTCTTAGTTTTTCAAATACCATTGACATAGGTCTGCTAAGGTTGGAAAATTTCTTTTTCGAATAGCAGTGATTTCAGTAGGGCTGGCCTTGGCACCAGAAGGCCCACAATAGTCTTCATGTTATGGCTATAAAACTTTATGTTCTCAACCTCATCCTCTTCTACATCCTTGATAGGCTCTCTCAACTGTCAAAAATCTGAGATCATGAAGGTCATCCTTCTTAACTTGTTATATAAATAGGGCATGGTGCCCATGATGATAATTTTAATATGGTCATTCGCTGAGAGGCCATGTCTGTATTTTTAAAACTATCACCTCTGAAAGTCAATATATTCCTTGAAGCTCTCCTCCAGCTTCTATTTTATATTCTCCAAGCCTCGAAGTGACAGATCTATCCAATGTTTGTAACGTATTGGTTCAGGAAAGCTTCAGTCGAGGCCCTCCAATCATCTATTAATTTCTGCTCTAAGTTCTGGTACCATACCACAGGTGCACCCACAAGTGACATCCTAAACATCTTCTGGACCTGACATTGGGATAAACCAGTAGAACACATCAATGACTCATACTGACGGAGATTCACATTCGGGTCTCAATTTCTGTTAAACTTCACCATTTCGGAAATTCTAAACTATTAAAGAGGCTACTCATTGAATGCCATAGCGTTGTAATTCAACAGATCCTCATGCTTGCCTCTTATCTTCTGGGCCACCGTCTCCATCTGTTCATTCAATTTTTGGAGCTCAGCCTCAGTTTGGGATTTGGCCACTTTGCCTACAACATATTCGGCTATGTCATCATCATCCAAAATAAGGATTTCTTCTGTCAGCCTATTCTCGGGCCCCCCGTGCCTCCTCTCACTAGTCTCGATCCCTGCAGCTCGAGGCGCGATCTGAATTATTATCAAATTACCAATCGCATAAGCCAAAGTCTGTAGATGTCCAGCCATTTTATACACGGTAGTTTCTAACTGATCTACGTGATAACTGTCACTGCTTGCCATTTCAGTGCTTGCTAACTGTTTCTTGACTAGCCTGGCTTGTTCCCTAACGCACTACGTCGTTATGATGGCTGCAATAAAAAAGGGTTAGTATGATGTATGTATACATGTAAAGCATGAAATGCATAAGGTGTGAACACATCAGTATATACCCTTCCAACCTTATTCCTCCCACTAGCGTGGTAAGTCCAATATCCTCCCTGGGTGTGGTTTAGCTTATATACTAACAAGGGATATACAAGCTCGTTCTCTCTTATTCTACAAGGTGAACCTTGACTACCTTGGTTATGATCTATCGTGAAAATAAAATGACGCACATTTAAAAATGACTAAGCCTAATATGAGGATCGTGTCATTGTTTAGAAATAATGAATTAGACCCTTAGTAATCACGGTTATTTGGGATGGGCTTAAAAACATTTAAGAATATCCAAATGAACTAAAACATATCGTACCTTTCTGAATGAAAGCTTGTACGGGTATCAGACTCATATTTTGGCACTTTTGGATCATAACTAAATATTCTAGGCCCAATAAGGTTTGCGTAAAAGGTGGCCTATTAACATTTCAAAGTACTTTAACCCAGTTATAACAAAATGCAAACTTGCTCTAGTTGAAAAGGGCCAACAAGTTTACGTCTTATGGTAAAAGAATCAAAGGACTTCAAATGGGTAGGGCGCAAACACAAGCATTAAGGAGGCTTTTCCTAGGGGTGACAACTATTGGCTTTCATGTGGTTTACCAAGGGTTCGGTCTTAGGCTCTTATCGGCGAAGGCTTGTCCATAACTAGGTCTCCCCACCCAAGCGTTCAATTGACCAATGAACGTACCTTTTTTATACCCAAGGGTACAGCTTGTCTATAACTAGGTCTCCCCACCCAAGGGTCCAATCGACCCATGATTGTGCCAACAAATGATGGTTATCATCACATACCAATCCATTGCGTTGAGTGAAAGCGACTTCTCGATATGTGATGCCATCAGGGTTAAAAATGGTAAGTAATAGATGAAGATATGGTTAACTCGATCTTGCCATAAATACTACAAGGTATTTTTTGAGGCCGATTCTCTATCTCCAGTGGAGTCTCATCCGTAAGAGCGAAGCGGGGTTTATCACTATGCCTATGACGTTGGCAACCATGACACTATTAGGCTCACATCTCGTAGAGAGTATGTATACCCCCATGGGACTAACCGGAGAATAAAGGAGTCGCCAGACAGTATGAAATACTGGGAATGATTTAACGACGCACTACACCCCTCGCAAATAGAGGTGAGCAAAATATGTTTCGGTTCTGGTTCCACGTGGAATCAGAACCTACCCAATTAAATAGGGTACCCTATTAATCGGTTCCAATTTGGTTTCGCGTGGAACCAAAACCTACCCAATTAAATAAGGTACCATATTAATCTGTTCCAATTCAGTTCCGGTCTAGTTCTGATTTACCATATTTATATTTTCTTGTCAAATTTTGAAAATATAATTATTTCTCACACTTGAATATTATGTAATATTTTTGGCAATATAAAAATAAAACAATAAATAAAACTGCATATTGCATAATATTTTTAACTCAATACATAATATTCTTATAGGAAGTGTCTGGGTTTAAATTGGATTTTAATTGGGTTATGAAATCGGGTTTTAATTGGGTTATGAAATTGGGTTTAAATTGGGTTATGAAATTTAGTTTTAATTTGGGTTATGAAATTGGGTTTAAATTGAGTTTTAAAACTGGTTATGAAATTGGGTTTAAATAGGACTTTAATTTGGGTTATGAAATTGGGTTTTAAAACTGGTTATGAAATTGGATTTAAATTGGGTTTTAATTTGGTTCCGAAATTGGTTCTAAATTCGGTTCCCAAAACAGGTTCTGGTTTTGATTTCGAAATTCGGTTCACAAAACATGTTCTAGTTAATTCTCTCTGTTTCACTTTCTGTTTCTTTCATCCTATTTTTTCTCTCTGTTTCCAACTCACTCTCATTCTCTCTATTAATTCTCACTGTTGATTCTCTTCATTCTCATTCATTACATTTGATAGACATCAACTTAACATGATAATAATGGATATTAAAAATGAAACAAATCTTGACGTAATTCCTTTAGCAGTTGGCATAATCCAACTACTGTATCGGATAACTAGTAGGTGCATTATGTTCGGTCGGATTTAAGACTTCCAATATGTATCTGGTCAGCTAAGAGCGTCGGGTCGGGCATAAGTGATGTCCAGTCAAATGTTAGTGTCTAAGAGAGGTCTGGCCGGACATAGGAGATGTGCTGTCGGATGTTAGTGTTTGAGAGAGGTCAGCCGGACATAGGTGATGTCCAGTCAGAATTTGGTTTTTTTTTTCCGAATTCTTTGGAGTTTATTTCCCTTCCGACGTTTAACCCTTCAACTTTCCAAACTTTCAAGTAATGCCTTTGTACGAAACTCATTATCGGTATATGCGTAAAAATGCAATGTCTACACCTGTTATCAGAAATTCATTATGTAGCTCTCTCCCTTCAAATGTACAAAACTTGACCAAAACATACCAAATTATGATTTATGTGGTTTAAAGTCATGATATATTTAGATTTGTCAAAGAATCAGTTATCAAGAGGTAGTCCCATTGGTGGCCTCGACGATCTAGCAACTTTTTCATTTCCTGATAATCAATTTCAAGTTCATATCCATAAATTATTATGCGGTTTGACAAGCTTGGAATCATTAAATCTCCCAACTCAATTGTTTATTTGGAGTTATGCACTCTGCGGTCCACCAAGACTCCAAGTCCCATCTTGCATGGAAGATAAAAATAAATATTTGAAGAAACGTGCTATATATATGTTGAATGTGAAGTAGTATAAAATGTCTGTCATCAACCCAATGGGTCGTCTTAGTGGTAAATACATTTGGTTTGAGTGGTTTGTTCTCTTTCAGGTTTAATGTTCAAATCCTACTAGGTGTATTTCCATGAGACCATGTCCACTGATATAAAAAGTCAGTGATTTATCTTGATTTGTGTTGAGAAACTTCTAAGGACACAGGACAAAAATCTAGGGATTAATTGAGGTGCGCGTAAACTGACCCGAATACCCTAATTACCCAAAAAAAATATTCTTCATCAAAATCTGGGAAAGATCTTTAATAGCTGTTTCAACATAGATTTTAGAGCATTGGTGCTTGAATTCATGCCGAATGAGAAGTGGTTACATTCTTAGTTTCTTATAACTATTTTCTAAATATCCTAGAGAGGTTCAATATAACTATAGATAACAGATTGGCTCTTAAGTACCTTCATCACGGTCATTCACTGACCGGTGCTTTCACATGCGTAATACGCAAGCGCAAGTATCGTTTAAGTAGTATAAAAAGTATTGATCCCACGAGGACTTAAAACCTAAGCTATTAATTTTTATGAGGCCAAATGATTACTAGTATCTAACAGATTGATTGATTGATTGGGTGATGACTTTAAATTTAAAAACAAATTAATAAAATTTCGCAAAAGTAGGTTGAGGAAAATTCAAATTTATAAAACTATCCAGGGTTTTGATTTCTTCCAATATCATTTTAAAGTTGAAGTGATTATTTAATGTTTGTGTAATATATCGGTTTACTAACCTGGAACACGAAATTATGCAAAAGCCTATGTCGATGGTCAGATGCAACTACCGAGTATAACCCAATTGAACCATATGTCTATGTCAACCAAATTACCTGGATTCATTAAGATTAAGTTCCAATTGTGGCTACCCCTGCCCGACAGGTATATGTCTATCTTGTAAGGAAATCTATTAAAGGGTTATCTATCCTCAAGGAAGATCGTGGGCTACTAAGTCTAAGGCTGAAAGCTAAAATTCCTTTATCAAGTTTATTTTAGATTTACCAGATCAATCTTATTAATGGCCAGTTAACAAGACGCATTAAACTTAAGACTTAATAAGTAAACCTTTAAATTACTCAAACTATAAAATAACCCCTTATAAACCGGTGATATTGGAATTCATCACAACCCCAGATAACTAACTTAGCTACGACACATATCTAAGGCTAGTAAAAACTTAAAAATAAAAGACATAAAGTAAAATGCTGAAAAGTAAATACGGTAAAGTAAATACTGAAAAGTAAAATTATAATAAAATAAAATGCTAGGGTTAAAGGATATACTTTTACCACAACTAATTTAGATATCTCCCTTAATATAATATATTAACTTGTGATAACATTACCAACCAGCCATATAGGCGGTAACCTGATTAAGTCAAATTAAGTCCGATCTGCCATAAAGGCGGTATCAATATTTGTCCATAAACCAGCCATATAGGCGATAAATTACCAACCGACCAACCAGGCAGTATCCTTGCTTAGTCAAATTAAAACCAGTTTATAATTGATTACCAACCGACCAATATAGCGATATCCTTGTTAAGTCAAATTTTAAATAGTGAATATATTATAATTAAGGGAGATTAATCTAAATAGCAGTAATAAAGTTTTACCTTTCACCCTAGCAGGGGGAAGTTACCTCCTCATGTTAAATAGTAAAAACTAAAAAGTAAAGAAAGTAAATTATTATTATAGAAAGTAATTAAAATTAATTACAAAATTGCAATTAAAATAAACTAGATATAAAACTCCTTATTTACATCAGAGAATTCAGAGAGGAAGGTACATATGAAACTGAAATTTCGAGGTGAATTTATAGGCGTCAATAAGGTCTCCGCGTCGCGACGCGTAATTTTTTCTTGCTTCGCGACTCGGACACGTGTCACGCTCTGATTGGTTCCGCTGAGATTCTTATCCGATGACGTGGCATTTTGGATGATTAATTCAATAATTTAGCTGATGTGGCAGTGATGTGACAATGATGTGGCGACACGTGGCGATAGTGATTATCTGTACCCGTGGCGCGCTATGATTGTATGATGATGACATGGCGGTGATGTGGCAAAGTTGACTCGGTCTTCTGCTGATATGGCGATGACATGGCTTACACGTGGGGTGACACATGGCGATGATGACACGTGGCATGGCGCACGTTAGCAGATCGGTTGTGATATTGACACGTGTCTCGACGCACGTTAGTAAAGTCAAAGTTCTCATATTCTGACACGTGTCCCCGGCACATATTAGCATGGAGCGGCACACATTAGGCGTCGCGACGCGGGCAGCTCGTCGCGACGTGCCAAATTACCATTTTTCCCTTTTGTGTTCTTTTTCACTGTTTTGGCACCAAATCACCTCCATAATGTCCTGAAACTTTATTTATCTACAAAATAACACAAAACACATTAAAATATTCACAAAACTCAAGAAACTATACAAAATATTAGGTCAAATGAGTGAGAAATAGTGATACATTTACCACTCATCACACCCCCAAACCTAACATTTTGCTAGTCCTCGAGCAAAACATAAAATCATAAAATTAAAATTAAGCTAAGCCACTTTCGTAAGGATCACGGTTGCATTTAGCGTATGCAACAAGCCTTTAAACCCCTAGGTGTCCCTAGTGGACGAGTTGTAGTCTCGTGAGGGTTTACAGCAATGATGCCCACAAACATTTTACAAAAGTAAAAAGATAGTAAAACTAATGCACACAAAAGCAAAACGACAAGAGAAAAGAGAATAAAGAAGTTAGTGACTAATCAGGTGAAACTTCTACTCCAAGTCACTAGTTGTTTTCTTTCTTTCTAAATTACCGAATAAGTAAATTCTCCGATTATATTTACCATTCTCCATATACACAACCAACAAAATATTAATCAACTCATTTTTGCCCACAATAGTCACAAGTGCAGTTGATAAGAGAGTAATATATTTGTCCTAAAGTTTTATCAGAATTCACACCTTTTGCAGCAATGGAATAATTTTTCTGATTTTTTCTGATTTTTTTCTTTGATTTTTGATTTTTTTTTTATATACAATATCTTCCATCTATGTAGCGAGCTTTGGGCTAGTGACTCCCAAACCAGTTGGCTTTAGGGCACTAGGTGTTAAGACACCCCTATTGACTTAATTACTCAGACTTCAGATATATATATTTTTGCAACATCCTTGATCCATGTAGTGAGCTTTGGGCCAGTGACTCCCAAACCAGTTGGCTTTAGGGCACTAGGTGTTAAAACACCCTTTCAGACTTAATAACTCGGATATCAGATATGTTTTTTTTTTACTCCATTCCTTTTTGAGATGTTTCCTCCAATTAAACTAGAGCACTGAATATTACAAACTTTTCAATTATAGCTTATGTCTGTATGTTACCATGCATGTTGATAATACCTGCCAACTGAGTCTTGAAAATTTGTACCACGATCATCATCAGACCATTTTATCTTGGAAAGGATAGAGTCAATTTGTGGTTCATATGCTAAGATTTGGTCAAGTAAATCATGGGCAGTTCTGGCAGTGAAGAGGAGTTCTTTTAAAGGTTTTGACACGAACCAATTTCTCCGAGCATCATCAAGAACACACAAAGAAAATCATAAAATCCTTATACGTTGAACAATCCAATTGGTTTCTAGTTATGTTCAAGTTCACCCAAGATAACACTGTAAAATCTCCTCCAACGTACCCAAACCACCTGGCAAAGCAATAAAGCCAGCACGGTAAATCATTTCCACCAGTCGTTCAGACATACCTGGCACGATCAGTTCTTCTTCGTTTGATAATCCTATAAGATCTGCATCTACCAAGGTTTTTGGATGATTCCCAGAACTTGACTGCCTCCATCATGTACGGCCTTTAAAACTATCATCATTAGCCAAGACTGCCTCCGCCATATACTATGTGCATATTCTTCTCAGCTATGACTCGTCCCAATTCCTGTGCTGCTACTACATATTGTGGCTTAGTACCAACACTAGTACCGCAAAACACATAGATGTTTTCAACTCGTCTTTTTGAAGTGGCTTCCATTTTTATCTGGATGCCTTCAAAAGTGCAATGATGAATTGAATTTATAACACCTGAAAAGGGTGAGTAAAAATAATAGCACTAGTACCTGCCAAATGACAATTATTAGTTAAATGGTAAAATAAATCGTGATAGTAAAAAAGGTATGGATCCTGTCGGAGAAAATAAAAGAAAACAACAAAATAAATCACAATTATTAGGAAAAGACAAAGAGATATAATATGTACAAGAAAAGTAACGGCTTGATTGACGTCTATGCGTCAGGGACAAGCTTCCCATCCATTTTCTTATAAATTAGCAAACAAGGTCTTTTTGAGTCAGATTCCTGAGACTTAACTGTTTCTTTCCTTTGGAATTGTGTATATAACACGTGAATTTCATGATACACATATCCACTGGATGCGTCTCAAGAGTTTTAGATATGTCATCCAAAGACTCCTTACTCAAGCCATCCCTAATGAAATTAATCTTATCTTCACAGTTATCAGACACCATTCCTAAAGAACGACAACAAGTATTACAAAATATGCGAGCACATTTGTAGCATACACTCATTATTTTGGCTCTTCTCTTTTTAGCATAGGTGCTTCTTCCTAAACCAGACAGATGTGAAATAAAAGGATCAGAGGACTCACCTGCCAATCGGACCCGTGCTTCAATAATCCAACGAATGTCAGTTGGAATACCTTTGATCATCAGTAGTCTCATCCGTTCCAAGCGAGCTTTGTAGACTTTCATCAGAGATTTTTGAGGGAGAGAAGGGAATTCCTTGTGAAGATTTGCGAAAGCTTCTTCCATCGTGAAATGACTTTACCTGCAAAAATTAAACACATAAAAATAAAACACACCAGATCATAATATATACACAAATTGCATGGGTTGCCTCCCTGCGAGCGCTAAGTTTAACGTCGTCAGCTAGACGTGACTTCTCAAACGTTAGGCTGGATCTGAAAGTGTGACACTTTCTTTTTGTCGCTCAAATGATTCTCCCCAGTAGTTCTTGACACGCTTATTTCTAACCTTGAATGTTTTGTTAGAATCGGGATCATGTAACTCAACTGATCTATTTGGTAAAACCTTGGTGATTAGGAATGGACCTGACCACCGTGATTTAGGCTTCCATGAGAAGAGTTTCACCCTTGATTTGTTTAACAGTACCTTCTGCCCGAGTTTCAGTTGTATGCGCACTAATTTCTCATCATGTCTCTTCTTGGCATTTTCTTTGTACAATTTGGCATTCTCAAAAGGCTGTATGTGAAATTCCTCCAATTCGTTGAGATGGTGGAAATGTTTCTCTTCAGTTGCTTGTAGTGCATGAATTGGCTTCTTCAGTGCGCAATATGCTTTATCTTTCGGCTCCAGAGGCAATTGACATGCTTTAAGTTTGTCAGTAGAACTTTGCATTGCATCGGAAGTCTGGATGATACTATTTATCACATCAAGTTTGAAACATTCCTCTTTCTCGTCATTCGGGAAATTCATGGCTTTGAAAATGTTGAATGTTACTTCTTGGTCCTGTACCCTCATAGTTAGTCCTCATTTTTGTACATCAATAATGGTTCGACTTGTAGCCAAGAACGGTCTCTCGAGGATGATTGGCACGTCTGCGTCTTCTTCCATATCAAAGACAATAAAATCTGCTAGGAAAATAAATTTTTCAACCTTGACCAGCACATCTTCAACTACACCTCTCGGAAATACGAGTGTTCTATTAGCAAGTTGCAGAGAGACTGAGGTAGGCATTGCTTCTCCAATTTGCAGTTTCTTATAAATAGAAAAAGGCATCAAATTAACACTAGCACGTAAGTCACATAAAGCCTTACCGATGTAGTGTTCTCCAATGTGCACGGGACAGTAAAACTGTCAGGATCTTTCAACTTTGGGGGAAGTTTCCTCTGAATGATGGCACTGCACTCTTCCGTCAATGCTACTGTCTCGTAATCTCCCAATCTCTGTTCTTGTGAAAAAATGTCTTTCATGAATTTGACGTACCTGGGCATTTCTTCTAAGGCTTCTGTGAATGAAATGTTGATAAGCAGCTTTTTGAACACCTCCAGGAATCGAGCAAATTGCTTGTCCAGCTTGTTTTTCTAAAGTCGATGTGGAAAATATGGAGGTGGAGTGATTTGATCTTTTTCCTTTACTTCTTTTTCCTTTGCTTCTTTTTCCTTCATCTGTGGAACTGCATCTTTTGGAACTTCTTCAATGGATGCCTTGATTCCAACATCTTTTTTGATCTCAGTACCACTTTTCAAAGTAATGGCTTGACATTGCTCTTTCCCTCGGTTCCTTGGATTTGGTTCTGTGTTGCTGGGAAGATTTCCTGGTGGTCTGTAACTCTGAGCATTAGCCAGTTGTCCAATTTGATTCTCTAGTTCTTTGATAGAAGCATATTGGCTCTGAAACATAGCATCATATTTTTTTAACTGAGTCAGCACTTCCACTATTCCTGGTTCATTTGCCTGCTCTTGGCCTTTGTTCTGTTGCTGTTGGAATCCGGGTGGTGGGTAATTCTTTTGTCCTGAATTGTTGCTCCATGCGAAATTGGGATGATTCCTCCACCCTGGGTAGTAGGTGTTGGAATATGGATTGTTCCCATGTCTGTTGAAATTTTTGACAAAATTCACCGTTTCTTCAAGTTGGTTTGGTTCTAGTGCTCCTCTATATGGTGAACTTGTGGATCCAGTGGTAAGAGTCTCCATGAATTTTCATATCTGATCTAGCTTGGCGTTGACTGCTGTATTGGCTCCAACTTCATAAATTCCTGCAATTCTTTAGATTATGCTCCTTTCTGTTGGCCACAAGGAATTGTTGTTGGCCATTTCTTCGATTAGGTCCCAGACTTGATCTTCTCATTTTGCCATCAAAGCTCCTCCAGCAGCAGCATCAATTGTGGTTCTCATCAGTCCAGAAAGTCCATTATATAAGGTTTGGACTTGAAGCCATTTTGGAATCTCATGGTGAGGACATTTCCGAGAAAATCTTTATACCTTTCCCAAGCTTCGTAGAGAGTCTCTGAATCATGTTATACAAAAGATGTGATGTCATTCCTCAGTTTTCTGTTCTGGCTGGTGGAAAATACTTTGCAAGGAATTTGGTGGCTAGAGTGTTCCAAGTTGTGATGGAACCAGCTGGTAGTGAATGTAGCCAAGTTTTTGCTCTGTCTTTCAAGGAATATGGAAAAACCTGCAGTCTCATTGCTTCTTTAGATCCTCGGTTGTAATTGAAAGTACCATAAACTTCCAGGAAGTTGCTGATGTGGGTATTATGATCTTCAGTTGCATTCCCCTCAAACTGCACTGACTGTTGAATCATCTGAATGCATGTTTTGATGTCACACGCATTTACTGTTAAAGGAGGAAGTACAATACAGGAAATGAAGCTGTCGACCACCGGAATGGTTCTGTCTCGAATGGGTATTAGTGGTGAAACCTCCAAAGGTTCAGGTTCCATGTTAATGATTGCTTCTTGGCCATCTCGCCTTTCCCTTCTTAACTGTCTGATATTTCTTTCAATCTCTGGGTCAAGCGGTCGGATTTCAAAGCTTCTGGTTCGTCTCATGTAGTGTCTGAGAACCTGAAACACAAGAAAATAAAAACAATAAGTAAAAAGAAATTAGATACAAGTAAAGGAATCTAACCTCAAAACTAATAGTGAAAGATAAATAAGTCCCCGGCAACGGCACTAAAAACATGACCGGTGCTTTCACATGCGTAATATGCAAGCGCAAATATCGTTCAAGTAGTATAAAAAGTATCGATCCCATGATGACTTAAAACCTAAGCTATTAATTTTTATAAGGCCAAATGATTACTAGTATCTAACAGATTGATTGATTGATTGGGTGATGACATTAAATTTAAAAACAAGTGAATAAAATTTTGCAAAAGTAGGTTGAGGAAAATTCAAATTTATAAACCTATCCAGGGTTGTGATTTCTTCCAATATCATTTTAAAGATGAAGTGGTTATATAATATTTGTGTAATATATCGGTTTACTAACCTGGAACACGAAATTATGCAAAAGCCTCTGTCGATGGTCAGATGCAACTATACAGTATAACTCAATTGAACCATATGTCTATGTCAACCAAATTACCTGGATTCATTAAGATTAAGTTCCAATTGTGGCTACCCCCGCCCGACAGGTATATGTCTATCCTGTAAGGAAATCTATTAAAGGGTTATTTATCCTCAAGGAAGATCGTGGGCTACTAACTCTAAGGCTGAAACATAAAATTCCTTTGTCAAGTTTATTTTAGATTTACCAGATCAATCTTATTAATGGACAGTTAACAAGATACATTAAGCTTAAGACTTAATAAGTAAACCTTTAAATTACTCAAACTATAAAATAACCCATTATAAACCGGTGATATTGGAATTCATCACAACCCCAGATAACTAACTTAGCTATGACACATATCTAAGGCTAGTAACAACTTAAAAATAAAAGAAATAAAGTAAAATGCTGAAAAGTAAATGCGGTAAAGTAAATACTGAAAAGTAAAATTACAATAAAATAAAATACTAGGGTTAAAGGATCTACTTTTACCACTACTAATTTATATATCTCCCTTAATATAATATATTAACTTGTGATAACATTATCAACCAGCCATATAGGTGGTAACCTAATTAAGTCAAATTAAGTTCGACCTGCCATAAAGGCGGTATCAATATTTGTCCATAAACCAGCCATATAGGCGGTAAATTACCAACCGACCAACCATGCGGTATCCTTGATTAGTCAAATTAAAACCAGTTTATAATTGATTACCAACCGACCAATATAGCGGTATCCTTGTTAAGTCAAATTTTAAATAGTGAACATATTATAATTAAGGGAGATTAATCTAAATATCAGTAATAAAAGTTTTACCTTTCACCCTAGGAGGGGGAAGTTACCTCATCATATTGAATAGTAAAAACTGAAAAAGTAAAGAAAGTAAATTATTATTACAGAAAGTAATTAAAATTAATTACAAAACTGAAATTAAAATAAACTAGATATAAAACTTCATATTTATATCAGAGAATTCAGAGAGGAAGGTACATCTGAAACTGAAATTTCGAGCTGAATTTATAGGCGTCAATAAGGTTTCCGCGTCGCGACGCGCAAGTTGTTTTTGCTTCGCGACTCGGACACGTGTCACGCTTTGATTGGTTCCGCCAAGATTCTTATCTGATGACGTGGCATTTTGGATGATTAATTCAATAATTTAGCTGACATGGCAGTGATGTGGCAATGATGTGGCGACACGTGGCGATAGTGATTGTCGGCACTGTAGGATTGTCACACGTGGCGTGCTAGGATTGTGACACGTGGCGTGCAAAGTTGACTCGATCTTCTGCTGACATAGCGATGACAAGGCTGACACGTGGCGATGGCAATTGTCGGCACCATAGGATGATGACACGTGGCATGGCGCACGTTAGCAGATCGGCTGTGATGTTGACACGTGTCCCGGCGCACGTTAACAAAGTCAAAGTTCTCAGATTCTGACACATGTCCCTGCGCATGTTAGCATGGAGCGGCGCACGTTAGGCGTCCCAACGCGGGCAGCGCGTCGCGACATGCCAAATTACCATTTTGCCCTTTTGTGTTCTTTTTCACTGTTTTGGCTCCAAATCACCTTCAGAATGTCCTGAAACTTTATTTATCTACAAAATAACACAAAACACATTAAAATATTCACAAAACTCAAGAAACTATACAAAATATTAGGTCAAATGAGTGGGAGATAATGATACATTTATCACTCATCATTCACCATATATGGTTCACTGTGATTTGAAACACATCAATATTCTCTTGGATGAAAATATTGTTGCACATGTGAGTAATTTTGGAATTTCTGATCTTTTGGGTGAAGGAGATGACTCAATCACATTGATTACGCTCGAAATATAACTTGCAGATATTGTAATATATATGGGGTGTCGATTCCACAGGAAGATAAATGAAACAAGTAGGGTTAGCAAAAATTACACGCCTAAACGATAATAATAAACATCATTTAATTTTGATTTGAAGAATATAAGAATCATAAAAATTAATGATTTTCAATGATTAAAAAAATGAATAGGCATCAAGAATCCCTTATATGCTTCGTTCTCCTATTTAGATTTTAATTCATGTTATCATTCAGTTGTAAATTCCACTTCCCAAATTAACAACCGGATAATATGGAATTTAAGAGCATGTAATTTAATAAATATATTTGATAGATTAAATTTCTTACAATAAATTATACAAAAGGTTATTCTTATAAGTTATCTAAAATCGTCAATATAATTATGTCAATATTGCAGTAAAAGATTAACTTATAAAATAGGCAAAAATACAAAATTGACCCTCTAACTTTCACGTTTTTTCATTTCAGTCCTCTAACTTTCAGTTTTGTCAATTCAGTCTTCTAACTTTCAATTTTTGTCAATTCAAGGCTCTGTTACAGTTGTCGTTACTACTAGTTATGCGCCCTAGCATATCTTTATTTTTGCTAGTTATGCGCCCTAGCATAACTTCAAAGTAAGAAAAAAAAATTCTCGGTCCAATCCGAAAATTATTTAAAAAAACTAAATTTATGACAATTTTTAACCTGCATTATGTTAGAAATTTAGGAAACAATATTTCAAAATTAGAACAGGTATATCAATCAAAATTGGGGCTTATCGGGTGGGCAAAAAAACTGACCGAACCGAATCAAAACGTAAACCGAACCAAACCGAAACGAATTTATGATTTTTTCTAATGGTTCAGATTGGCCCACCCCAAACGGTAAAAGTAACAAATTACAAATATTTCATTAAATTAATTTTCATTAAACACCAAATAAATTAAATAATATCAAAAATAAAATTATAAAATAACAACATAATGTGATTAGATTTGTAATCACATTATAAAAAGTATGGGTGGGATAGTTCAGTAAAAAAAACTGTAATTATAATTATTCGATTTTAAAAAAAAAAGTAATTGTTTAGTTTTTTATTTAAAAAATTATTATTATTTTAAAAAAAAAAGTAATTGAAGTTATGCTAGGGCGCATAACTAGCAAAAAATAAAGATATGCTAGGGCGCATAACTAGCAGTAACGGCAACTGTAATGGAGTCTTGAATTGACAAAAATTGAAAGTTAGAGGACTGAATTGACAAAACTGAAAGTTAGAGGACTGAAATGAAAAAACGTGAAAGTTAGAGGGTGTTTTACATTTTTACCTATAAAATAACATTCAACATACAGAATTATACCCTCTAGTTTCTCTCTGGCTTTCCAGAGGAGGAGAGAGTGGAAGTTTATCCTAGGGCTTATTGGCTCTTTTTATTTCACTCCTGGTGGGTGGCGGTTTTTTGCCATTTCTCACTGCATTTTTTAGTATAGTTCTTGCTGAGGGTTAGAATGAGTCTTGACTAACAAAAGCTTGGAAGTAGAGATCTCGGTTCAGAAGGGGTTAGTAGTTGGGGCTCAGGAGGGGGGTAGAATTTCTTTTGCTCGGAGGGGTCAGAAGGATGATGGAGACAGAGGCGTTAGTAGATTTGTGTCAGTCATTATCTATTAATGAAGAGAAGGCAAATGTTCTCAGTTTGCCAGAACATCTGGAAAAAGAAGGGGAAGATTTATTGGCGGTTTGCTTGGTTGGTAAAGTACTCTCTTTAAAACTAGTGAATAAGGAAGCATTCAAGGTTACAATCCAACTTGCGTGGAGAACTATCCACGGGGTAAAAATTGAATGGCTTGGTCAGAATAAATTCCTGTTTCAATTTGCTAGTGAAAACGACCATAGAAGAATCATGAATGCGGGGCCATGGCATTTTGATAACTCGCTGATAGTTCTCACACCTCTTCAAGGCCTCGGCGAGATCACTAAACAGAAATTCGAAACAGTGGCATTTTGGATTCAGATGCACAATGTTCCAGTGTCTTGTATGAGAGAGAATGTGCTGCGATTCTTAGGTAATCAAATTGGTAAGGTACTGGAGATTGATAGCGGGCATTCAGGAGATTGTGTGGGGAAATTTATGAGACTTAGGATCAATATCGATGTTTCGAAACCACTCAAGAAATGCATCATATTGGAACAGAAACTCGGTAGGGATACAACAGTCATTCCAATACTGTACGAGAAGCTTCCTGAATTTTGTTTTCATTATGGTATGATAGGTCATAGTTTTAGGGAGTGTGTAAGTATGGGGATGAATGATGAGGGTGAGATTGGGTCAAAGAAACTCAGCTTTGGGGCTTGGATGAGAGCTGGCAATAAATGATAGAATTCAAAAATACAGAGGAGAAACCTCAAAAGAAGTTAAGGGAGACTTGAAGGCAAAGAAAGCTTCTGTGGCTCAGGCTATAACCGTCGAGGGGGGAAATGAAGGGATTAACTCTGTAGAGCTTATGGAAGACAGGGTTATTGACAAATTAGCAGAGGATACAGGAAATGAGCAGTTTGGTAACTCCCATATCTCCAATCAGAATCAAGAAAACCCAATTCCATACCAGAAACCGATTCCCATACCGACTACCCAGAAACCACAAATACTAAACCCGACCCACTCTAACCCTTCTAATCCATCTCTCCATTCAACTGATGCAGGAATTAATCGAGGAATTGATAGTATTGAGGGTATTATGCCTATGGAGATAGAAGTGTCAGTAGGAAACATCAATGACCCTACAGCCAACCTAGAGGCTGTATTCAAGGTGCCCAGTAAAGTTTCAACCAAGGATGGGACTTTTGGCGCAGCTTTTGGGAAAAGTCCAAAACTTGATGGAAAGAAGGGGGTTATTGGAGAGTGCGATTTGAGGAGTACTGTGGGACACAGAAACTGGACGACGTATTTTGTTCCGGGCTCGCGGCCCGGTTGGGAGTACGGAGTAGCCCACGGGGGACTAAACCGGAGAATAATGGAGTCGCCACCCGGTGTGAACCGGGACAAAGATTTAAGGCCGCACTCACCCCTCGCAATGGGAGACCTCAAACCGTTGGGTTCAGAATGGTCCCTTACTTATGCCACTTGTAATGAAATGATTTGTGCAATAATTTAACCAAGCCTAAGCAACATTTATTTCCAAGGATAATCTACTCCCAAGTTCGCATGCATAAGTACAAGGCTCATATCTAAGTTTGCATATAACTTATGTCTGAATTTGCATATAACATATTTGCATATAATCTATGTCCGAATTTGCATGCATAAAGATGAATTGAAATACGGCAAGCATACAATGTCATAAGCACATTACATTTGATCATAGGCATGCCAGTAGATAATAATTATACAATCACGCATGAAAGCAAATCGGAATAACGGAAATCATATAACTTCATGAACATGTTGAATGGATGAATGCGGAAGCATAAATAGATAACTATCGTGTAAACGTGCATCATGGAAACAAACATGTGATCTTGTGAACACAATAAATGACTAACTGTGAGAACATGAACAATCAAAAAGGTAAATGATAAAATGAGTAACCGTGCATGAGATGTGATGGAAGAGGGCCTGTTTACCGTGGGCGTTCGTGCGGCGTTCGTAGCCGCGTTCGAACGGTAAACAAAAGGTTCACGTTCGAGTAGCGTTCGTAAACGCGTTCGAACGAACTGAGACAGAAAACATGCGTTCGTGTGGCGTTCTGAAACGCGTTCGAACGGGGTTACAGCAGTGACCTCCAAAATGTAGTAAATAACATGACACATAAGTGAACAGATGAATAGATGACCTCTAATAAATAATAACGGGCTAAAAAGCGCGACAAAACATTGTGGTAAAGGATTTTAACCCCTCGACATAGAGGACCTTTAATCCAACTTACTAAGCCCATGTGCTAATAATAACATAATGCATATAAAAAATAAAGACAACGATATCGGACTTTGTATACCCGATTGAACACATCTTACATTCAACCAAATATACGTCATCCGGCGCGGCGAAGCATCGTGGTAAAGGATTTTAACCCCTCGATATTGAGGACCTTTAATCCAACTTACTAAGCCCATACGCTAATAACATAATGCATATAAAAAATAAAGACAACAATATCGGACTTTGTATACCCGATTGAACACATCTTACATTCAACCGAATATACGTCATCCGGCCCGGCGAAGCATCGTGGTAAAGGATTTTAACCCCTCGAAATGTAGGACCTTTAATCCAAATTACTAAGCCCATGCGCTAATAACATAATGCATATAAAAAATAAAGACAACGATATCGGACTTTGTATACCCAATTGAACACATCTTACATTCAACCGAATATATGTCATCCGGCGCGGCGAAGCATCATGGTAAAGGATTTTAACCCCTCGACATGGAGGATTAATCCAACTTACTAAGCCCATGCGCTTCATCTCATCATTACACAAACAAATAACATGCAGAAACTAAATAGCGGATAGTAAATGAATCAAGATAACATAAAACAAAATATGCACCGTTTACTCAAGTGGTACGTGGAGTTGTATCCCAAGTACAGACCGCACTACCGTCCATTCTGATTCGGCTACGGAATTTATGTCTGGGTTTCCATTCTATATACCACAAGAGGCGACACATTTTCCATTTATTCAAAGGCCACAACACACATCATTCCACAATACTCATGCAAATAAAATTTAATAAATAATTACGAGATGAATGAAAATAAATTAGAAAGATGCCCTCAGGTCTAACCTTTTATGTCGACTCTCAGAAGCACGTTACAAGGCCGTCGGAAGGGCTAAAACTCCATAACTTTTTCTGGTTCGCTGGTTCACGTCTTTCCTCGCTGTTTTCACTGCTCAGGCCACTGTTTTCACTCCATTTCACCGATATTTCTTCACTGTTTTCTGCTGTGTTTTTTACTGCAGTTTTCTGGACTATTTTAGGGTGATTTGTGCACTGTTTTTGGGTTGGTTTGGACTGGTTTGGGGGCATTTTTCGGTGGTGTTAGGGGGCTATCTGGAGTGAAATTTTCGGTTGTTATGGGCTATTTTCAGGGGGTCCAATATGTGGCGAACTGGGCAGTGCAGTGGGTGTGATTTGCGGTAGTGAGGGCTGGGCAATTTTGGCATTCTGCGGTTGTATTTGAGTGTGCAGGGAAGGGCTTTAGGCGTGTAGTGAGGGCTAGTTCGGCGGGGGTTTTGTGCGGCTGTTTCAGGGGTTCGGTGGAGGGTGATATGCGGCTGTTTAATGGTAGTTTACTGGCTATTTTAGGCATACAGAGAAGGGTAATATACGGCTGTTATTGGCTTGTGATGGGGGCTATGGCATGAATGAGCTGCTTGGTGCAGGTTATGGCATGAATGAGTTGAGTGACTTTGTGTGAAGGAACTGTGCTTGTGGCGTGAAGGCAAGGTGCGTGAGTGGCGTGTGCAGGTCAGAGGGGAGTTTGCTTATCGATGTGGGATTGAGAGGTGATGGGTGGTTGGAGGTGCGTGTTGGCTCGTGAACGTGAGGGAGTGATGAAGCTAAGGGCGTGGTGGCTGCGCTGGGCGTGAGGGGTTGATGAAGTTAGGGGCGTGAGGGGTGAAGGCTATGGCTGATTGAAGGGCAGTACGTCTAGTGGCTATGAAGGCTATGTGCGGGTGTTTGTTTTTTTATATTCGGTCAGGGCTTGACTTCACTGGAATTGTTAGCTGTGTGTTTTTGTATTGGTGAGTGTAGGGTTGAAGGGTTTAAGGCTGTGAGTGATGAAGCTATGTGGACTGTGAGTGATGAAATGTTGAGGGGTGCTTTCACGTGGCTGCTGAGTGTTTAGGTTTTTTTGTGTGAAATGGTTTTCAGAGAGGGAGGAGAGAGTTAATGAGTGTTTAGGTTTTTTTTGTTCTCTTTGTGAGTGCCGTAAATAGTCCCTTCTTAGGGTTTAGTTTGTGTTATATTTTATAGTAAGGTATTAGGGTTAGGGTTGTGCATGGTTTTCTTGAAAATGAAATAAATCAATTAAATGGGAATTTATTTTAGTTGGTTCGTTAAAGGAAATGAATAATTGTAATTTGGTGGGTGAATATCTTAAATTAGGTGATTGATTTACTTAATTTTGGAAAAGATTTATTTAATTTTGGTATTTAGATTTAATTTTAACTTAATTTAAATTTAAATTTAATTTGTTTTAATTTAATTTAAATTGGATTTTAATTTGATTGGATTTTAATTTGATTTAATTTGGATTTGATTAGTTTAATTTAATTTGTGTTAATTTGGTTTAAATTCAATTTAATTGGTTTTAGTTTAATTGGATTTTAATTTAATTTAATTTTGATTTGTGACATGTGTTTTAATTATTTTTGGATTGGGCTTGGTGTATGTCTTAGTGACGGTTTAGGCTAAGGGTGTGTTTTAAAACGGAGGTTCAACAAGTGAACCCGGAGCTACTCCAGCGAATCCAACAAAATACTGATTTCTGACTTTTTCCCTTCCGACGTCCGTTTCCCGCGGCTTCCGCGACTTAAAAGGTAGTGCCTCTAAATGAGACTCATCATCGGGTCTTACATGCAAAAATGCAGTGCCTACAGTCGTCCCCACTTTGATGGGACTTGTGCAGTGTGTGACAAGAACAGTCCTATTAAAGTTATGCAATGCATTTTTACTTACCTGGCTCGCCAGCTGCCACCTGACTTGCCTGCTGCCTTGAGCTGAGTTGATGTCGCAGTGGACCTCGATCCTGGGACGCATCCCAATAACTGCAACTGACAACGGGGGCCTCAACCCTGGGATGCATCCCAATACCGCTGACAATATGTAGGCCTCGACCCTGGGACGCATCCCGAAAATGATGATGCAGTGGACCTCGATCCCGGGACACATCCCAATAGCTGCAACCGACAATGGGGGCCTCGACCCTGGGACGCATCCCAATACCGCTGACAAAATATGGGCCTCAACCCTAGGACGCATCCCGAAAATGATGATGCAGTGGAGACCTCGATCCTGGGATACATCTCAATAGCTGCAACCGACAATGGGGGCCTCGACCCTGGGACGCATCCCAATACCACTGACAAAATGGGCCTCGACCCTGGGACGCATCCCGAAACTAATGATGATGTGGACCTCGATCCTGGGACGCATCACAATAGCTGCAACCGACAACGGGGGCCTCGACCCTGGGACGCATCCCAATACCGCTGACAAAATATGGGCCTCGACCCTGGGACGCATCCCGAAAATGATACTGATGTGGGCCGCAACCCTGGGACTCATCCCCGAAACTGATATTGATGCTGATGTGGGCCTCACCCCTGGGACTCGTCCCCTAAACCGATACTGCCATGGGCCTCGACCCTGGGACTCATCCCCAAAACTGCTGATGATGTGGTTCACGACCCTGGGACTCATCCCCAAAACTGATGCTGATGTGGGCCTCGCCCCGGGACTCATCCCCCAAATCTGATACTGACGCTGATGTGGGCCTCGACCCTATGACTCATCCCCGAAACTGATACTGCCGTGGGCCTCGACCCTGAGACTCATCCCCAAAAATTGATACTGATGTAGGCCTCAACCCTGGGACTCATCCCTAAAACTGATGCTGATGCTGATGTGGGCCTAAACCCTGGGACTCATCCCCGAAACTGATACTGACGTGGGCCTCGACCCTGGGACTCATCCCTAAAACTACTGATGATGTGGGTCACGACCCTAGGACTCATCCCCAAAATTGATGATGATGTGGGCCTCGCCCCGGGACTCATCCCCCAAATCTGATATTGACGCTGATGCGAGTCTCGACCTTGGGACTCATCCTCAAATCTGATATTGATGTTGTGGGCCCCGCCCCCCAAGCTGATACTGATGTGGGCCTCGACCCCAAACTGATACTGATAATGTGGGCCTAGCTCCCAAGTTGATACTGATGTGGTCCTCGACCCCAAACTGATACTAATACTGATGTGTCTCCATACCCGGAGTGCCATACCTGGCAAGACTGCCCGGCTTGTTCATTCCCAAACTGTGTTTCTATTCTCGGAGTGCCATTCCCGGCTTATTCATTCCCGAACTGTGTTCCATTCTTTGAGTGCCATTCCCGGCTTGTTCATTCCCGAACTATGTTCCATTCTTGGAGTGCCATTCTCGGCTTGTTCATTCCCGAACCTTGCTTCATTCTCGGCTTGTCCATTCTCGAACCTTGATCCATTCTCGGATTGCCATTCTCAGCTAGTTCATTCCCGAACCTGCTCCATTCTCGGATTACCATTCTCGGCTTGTTCATTCTCGAACCTTACTCCATTCTCGGATTAACATTCTCAGTTTGTTCATTCTCGAACCTTACTCCATTCTCGGATTACCATTCTCGGCAAAACTGATACTGAACTAAAGTGGGTCTCGCCCTCAGAGTGCCACACTCGGCCAGACTGATTCTGAACTAATGTAGGCTTCGCCCCCAGAGTGCCATACCCGGCAGAACTGATACTGAACTATGTAGTCCTCGCCCCCAGAGTGTCATACCCGATAAGACTGATTCTGAACTAAAGTGGGCCTCGCCCCTAGAGCGCCATACCCGGCAAGACTGATTCTGATAAATATGTAGGCCTCACCCCCAGAGTGCCATACCTAGTAAGACTGATTCTGATAAAGATGTGGGCCTCGCCCCCAGAGTGCCATACCCAGCAAGACTGATTCTAATAAATATGTGGTCCTCGCCCACAGAGTGTCATACCCGGAAAGACTGATACTAGTGATGTGATGTTTCATTTCAACATATTATACTACCTCTCATGAGGTAATCCTAATAGCTAGACATATTTTTGTCCTCAACGAATGCTTTCGCGTCGAAACCTGAGATTCTTCAAAGTACTTGATACACTCAACTTCGATCCTCTGAATAGGTGATCTGAACTAGAATCCTAGTGTGTGTGTGCCAAGGCTCTTTTGCAGCTTATTCCTTAAGTGAGCCAACTCGATGATTTCGTTTCAGAGAATCGGATCGGTGGGTCTAACCAATCTAGATGTCTCGATCACACTCTGTGATTACTTAGTCATACTCAACATGATAAGGTTTTCTTCTTTTTTTTTTCTTTCGTCTCTTTCTTTTCATTCTTTCCTTTCTCTTCTCTTTTTTTCTCTTTTTTTTTTCTTTTTCTTTGACACACCTACCCTATAAGGTAGCATTTCTCCTCATGGTGGTCCTAATACTCACCCATGGGTAGCTTCACGCTTATCGGTTATAGACAGTCTATTTTTTCTAATTTTTCATCACAGAGACTCTTTCTTTATTTCCAAACATATCATATATCGTAGCATAAGTAAACCAAGGTGGACATCCAGGCAAATGGTCATTCACCGATCCATCATCCCTTCGACTAGTCATCTTGCCAACCACTCAGGTTTCCACTGTTGAGATCCCGTAATCAAGTGCTCGCGAGTCCAACTGAGATCAATCCATTCAGAGTACCGAACGAGAGCACGTCTCACACTTATCATTTCTAAGGCTTCTCCCTACAAAAAACAATGTAATCACCGGACATATGCCTAACCATCAAAGACTTCTCTCTTTCTCACTTTTTCTCTTCTTTTTTTTTTATTAATTTTTTTTCACTCACTCACTCCATGGAATTTCTTCTTTTCTACTGTTGATAATATGGGCTTCGCCCCCTGAGATCAATTCCCGAAACTCATACTGATATGGGCCTCAACCATGGGACTCATCCCCAAAACTAACACCAATGTGGGCCTCAACCCTCAGATTACTACCCGAATCTAACACCAATACGGGCCTCAGCCCTAGGATTATTACCCGAATTCGATACTGTGCCTTCGCTGTTTTTGAATGGCTTGTCTTTGCTGCTTTCTCTTTTCTTCTTCAAAACCTGTGAATACAAAACAAAACAGACACAAAAGAATGCGAAATATGTTACGTGTATGCATGCATGCATGAGTGAATTTCATGTCCCATTGGGTTAGGTCTTCAGTCAATTCCCTTAGTGATTGCTCGGTCTTCTCTTCCTTAGGCAAAGTACTACTCCATTCTGACAGTCTCACTGCCCTGTTTCCCATTACTGAATGGCTATCCTGTCTTTTATGCTTGCTTCTTCTGAAGATCATAGTACCAAGGTTGAATGCTTTCATCAAATATACTCATGTTGCAGGTTGAAAGGAATAGACTCAGGCAAGTAAACGAAATGAACGTCTTTATTATCATTAAAAAGGTTCGAACAAGCGGATAAAGATCAATGTCTTATGATTAATGGATGTGACATCACAATTGAATGAGATCAGGGAAACAAACATCCCCGTAATTTGCAACTTTGTCTTCTTCTGTCTTCTTGCTTTTTCCAGACATCAGATCCTCTAACTCTTGTAATTATTTTTCCCATTTACTTTCCCTTTTCTATTCTATCTCATCTTTATTATTGTTGCCCCATATCTCCGTACGGGAAGCTTGGTGGTCATGTATTTGGAGGATAGCGTGGTTGGGTAAGCCGGAGTTAATCATATAGGTAGGTGGTGGGACATAGTGATAGTCAGGTAAGGGATTTCTGTGTGTGTTGGGTCGGTCTTTTTCTGGGTCAGGTATTTCATGAGAGTCGATGAGGTCCTGGATCTCATGCCTAAGGCGGGAGCATTTTTTGGTTTCGTGGCCTCTTTGCTGGTGGTAGTGACAGTAAAGGTTTAGCTTAAGGTAGCGTGGCACAGGGTTTGGAAGTGGTTTAGGTTTCAATGGTCTTAAAAGTCCTTGCCTTTTCAGCTCTTCAAACACCTTTGACAAAGGTCTACCCAAATTGGAGAATTGCTTGTCCTTGATAGGGACGATTTCAGAAGGAGTGAGCTTGGTCCCCGAAGGTTCCCTACTGGTCTTTCCATTCTGGTTGCTTTCTGTTATTGGCTATAAGGGGTTCGGCCAACTGGCCATAACATTAGTCAGAACTTGCAATATCTCAATAATTTCGGTTACTTTGGTCTCCAATTGATCCAGGCGAGATCCCTCGTTGACTGACTCACTCATGTTGGCTGATGGTCTTTTGACAAGTCTTCCTTCTTCCCTAACCCAACGGGAATCTATGATGTCTTTCAAAATTCTCAATCAGTATGTATGCGTGCAATGCATGTAATATATAAGCCCAATAGAAATTTTATACTAATTGGCCCATTATCATTTTAAAGTGTTCAACCACGCCATTGCGCGGTGTAAACTTGTCTCTGTTGAAAAGGCCCAACAGGTTTACACTTTGCAACAATGTGGCTAAACAACTCCAAATGACTAGAGGCCCACACATAAAATGGTCCATCAGCATTTTAGAAACTTTTGGCCCACTTGTCATAAGATACGTTCTTGTCCCAGTTAAATGGCCCAACAAGCCTATACCTCATGACAAAAGATCCAAATGAATCCAAATGATAACATTCCCAAACACAAGCATATAATGGCCCATTGTCGTTTTAGAAGCTTTTGGCCCAATCATCATAAGATATGTTCTTGTCCCAGTTTAAATGGCCCAACAAGCCCATACCTCATGAAAAAAAGGTTCGAATGGATCCAAACGACCATGTTCCCAAACACAAGCACAAGTAAATAATTCTTATTAGTTCTACGACTAAGGTTCACATGCGGGTCTACGGGGGTGTGGACAAAGGCTCTCGCTGATGAAGGATTACCCACAACTAGGTCTCCCCACTCAAGGGTCCGGGCGACCAAGTGAGCGCACCTTTTTTATACACTAAGGTACGTGCCAACGAGCTATGGTGTGTGACTGACTGTCAAATGGATTTCCCGTTGTAGATTCCCCAGAATGAGGGTGGAGCAAGGCTCTCTTAAGTACCCAAGCCTCTTAGGCTCTTATCGCTTGGTGTCATGAATAAAGAACGAGTCCTCCAAATTAGTCCATCACAGTAGGCTACGAGTAGATGATTATCTAGGTGCCTTCACATCTTTTCCTTATAGAAAGGTAGTGAGTGAAGGAAGACACCAAACCATTACCTAGCCTTAAAAATGCCTTTGATTAAACCCTTTTCAACCCACTATAGGAACGGTTAACTTAAAGCACAAATCATAATATTACAAGACATTATTTCGGGGCCGATTCTCTATCCCCAGTGGAGTCGCCAGACAGTGGGACATAGAAACTGGGCGACGCATGCTGTTCCGGGGTCGCGGCCCGGTTGGGAGTACGGAGTAGCCCGCGGGGGACTAAACCGGAGAATAATGGAGTCGCCACCCGGTGTGAACCGGGACAAAGATTTAAGGCCGCATTCACCCCTCGCAATGGGAGACCTCAAACCATTGGGTTCGGAATGGTCCCTTACTTATGCCACTTGTAATGAAATGATTTGTGCAATAATTTAACCAAGCTTAAGCAACATTTATTTCCAAGGATAATCTACTCCCAAGTTCGCATGCATAAGTACAAGGCTCATATCTAAGTTTCCATATAACCTATGTCCGAATTTGCATATAACATATTTGCATATAATCTATGTCCGAATTTGCATGCATAAAGATGAATTGAAATGCGGCAAGCATACAATGTCATAAGCATATTACATTTGATCATAGGCATGCCAGTAGATAATAATTGTACAATCACGCATGAAAGCAAATCGGAATAACGACAATTATATAACTTCATGAACATGTTGAATGGATAAATGCGGAAGCATAAGTAGATAACTATCGTGTAAACATGCATCATGGAAACGAACATGTGATCTTGTGAACACAATAAATGACTAACTGCGAGAACATGAACAATCAAAAAGGTAAATGAAAAAATGAGTAACCGTGCATGAGATGTGATGGAAGAGGGCCTGTTTACCGTGGGCGTTTGTGTGGCGTTCGTAGCCACATTCGAACGGTAAACAGAAGGTTCGCGTTCGAGTAGCGTTCGTAAATGCGTTCGAATGAACTGAGACATAAAACATGCGTTCGTGCGGCATTCTGAAATGCGTTCCAATGGGGTTACAGCAGTGACCTCCAAAATGCAGTAAACAACATGGCACATACGTGAACGGATGAATAGATGACACCTAATAAATAATAACGGGCTAAAAGGCGCGGCAAAACATCGTGGTAAAGGATTTTAACCCCTCGACATGGAGGACCTTTAATCCAACTTACTAAGCTCATGCGCTAATAACATAATGCATATAAAAAATAAAGACAACGATATCGGACTTTGTATACCCGATTGAACACATCTTACATTCAACCGAATATATGTCATCTGGCGCAGCGAAGCATCGTGGTAAATGATTTTCACCCTTTGACATGGAGGAACTTTAATCCAACTTACTAAGCCCATGCGCTAATAACATAATGCATATAAAAAATAAAGACAACAATATCGGACTTTGTATACCCGATTGAACACATCTTAGATTAAACCGAATATACGTCATCCGGCGCGGTGAAACATCGTGGTAAAGGATTTTAACCCCTCGAAATGGAGGACCTTTAATCCAACTTATTAAGCCCATGCGCTAATAACATAATGCATATAAAAAATAAAGACAATGATATTGGACTTTGTATACCCAATTGAACACATCTTACATTCAACCGAATATACGTCATCCGGCGCGGTGAAGCATCGTGGTAAAGGATTTTAACCCCTCGACATGGAGGACCTTTAATCCAACTTACTAAACCCATGCGCTTCATCTCATTATTACACAAACAAATAACATGCAGAAACTAAATAGCGGATAATAAATGAATCAAGATAACATAAAACAAAATATGCACCATTTACTCAAGTGGTATGTGGATTTGTATCCCAAGTACAGACCGCACTACCGTCCATTCGGATTCGGCTACGGAATTTATTTCTGGGTTTCCATCCTATATACCACAAGAGGCGACACATTTTCCATTTATTCAAGGGCAACAACACACATCATTCCACAATACTCATGCAAATAAAATTTAATAAATAATTACGAGATGAATGAAAATAAATTAGAAAGATGCCCTCAGGTCTAACATTTTATGTCGACTCTTGGAAGCACGTTACAAGGCCGTCGGAAGCGCTAAAACTTCGCAACTTTTCTGGTTCGCTGGTTCACGTCTTTCCTCGCTGTTTTCACTGCTCAGGCCACTGTTTTCACTCCATTTCACCGATATTTCTTCACTGTTTTCTGCTGTGTTTTTTACTGCAGTTTTCTGGACTATTTTAGGGTGATTTGTGCACTGTTTTTGGGTTGGTTTGGACTGGTTTGGGGGCATTTTTCGGTGGTGTTAGGGGGCTATCTGGAGTGAAATTTTCGGTTGTTATGGGGCTATTTTCAGGGGGTCCAATATGTGGCGAACTGGGCAGTGCAGTGGGTGTGATTTGCGGTAGTGAGGGCTGGGCAATTTTGGCATTCTGCGGTTGTATTTGAGTGTGCAGGGAAGGGCTTTAGGCGTGTAGTGAGGGCTAGTTCGGCGGGGGTTTTGTGCGGCTGTTTCAGGGGTTCGGTGGAGGGTGATATGCGGCTGTTTAATGGTAGTTTACTGGCTATTTTAGGCATACAGAGAAGGGTAATATACGGCTGTTATTGGCTTGTGATGGGGGCCATGGCGTGAATGAGCTGCTTGGTGCAGGTTATGGCATGAATGAGTTGAGTGACTTTGTGCGAAGGAACTATGCTTGTGGCGTGAAGGCAAGGTGCGTGAGTGGCGTGTGCAGGTCAGAGGGGAGTTTGCTTATCGATATGGGATTGAGAGGTGAGGGGTGGTTGGAGGTGCATGTTGGCTCGTGAACGTGAGGGCGTGATGAAGCTAGGGGCGTGGTGGCTGTGCTGGGCGTGAGGGGTTGATTAAGTTAGGGGCGTGAGGGGTGAAGGCTATGGCTGATTGAAGGGCAGTACGTCTAGTGGCTATGAAGGCTATGTGCGGGTGTTTGTTTTTTTATATTCGGTCAGGGCTTGACTTCACTGGAATTGTTAGCTGTGTGTTTTTGTATTGGTGAATGTAAGGTTGAAGGGTTTAGGGCTGTGAGTGATGAAGCTATGTGGGCTGTGAGTGATGAAAGGTTGATGGGCTGCTTTCACGTGGCTGCTGAGTGTTTAGGGTTTTTTGTGTGAAATGTTTTTCAGAGAGGGAGGAGAGAGCTGATGAGTGTTTAGGGTTTTTTTTGTTCTCTTTGTGAGTGCCGTAAATAGTCCCTTCTTAGGGTTTAGTTTGTGTTATATTTTATAGTAAGGTATTAGGGTTAGGGTTGTGCATGGTTTTCTTGAAAAGGAAATAAATCAATTAAATGGGAATTTATTTTATTTGGTTTGTTAAAGGAAAGGAATAATTGTAATTTGGTGGGTGAATATCTTAAATTAGGTGAGTCATTTACTTAATTTAGGAAAAGATTTATTTAATTTTGGTATTTAGATTTAATTTTAACTTAATTTAAATTTAAATTTAATTTGTTTTAATTTAATTTAAATTGGATTTAATTTGATTGGATTTTAATTTGATTTAATTTGGATTTGATTTAGTTTAATTTAATTTGTGTTTAATTTGGTTTAAATTCAATTTAATTGGTTTTAGTTTAATTGGATTTAATTTAATTTAATTTTGATTTGTGACATGTGTTTTAATTATTTTTGGATTGGGCTTGGTGTATGTCTTAGTGATGGTTTAGGCTAAGGGTGTGTTTTAAAACGGAGGTTCAACAAGCGAACCCGAAGCTACTCCAGCGAATCCAACAAAAATACTGATTTCTGACTTTTTCCCTTCCGACGTCCGTTTCCCGCGGCTTCCGCGACTTAAAAGGTAGTGCCTCTAAATGAGACTCATCATCGGGTCATACATGCAAAAATGCAGTGCCTACAAGTACCATGAGGCAGAAAGCTGACATAAGTGAGGATATTTTAGGTGGGGACAATATAAGCAAGGGTAATAGTGGAAATGCAATGGGAGGTAATAAAGCCATTATGGGCCGTAGTATAAATTTTGAAAGCCCAAGTGGGGCTATTGATTCGGCCCGGGCCAAGAAGGGGAAATGGAAGTTGAGGGCTAGGGAACCATGTGACACGAAAGATGGGGACTGTCTTCTATTGACGGGTAAACAGAGAGCTCAACATGCAGCTGGGAATGATGGGCATGAAGCAAAGATCAAGAGGGTGAAAATAGACAACATCGATGCACAGGTTAGGTCGGATTCACTCAACTCCGAGGTTATGTGCTATGATTTGGGCAATATGCATGAAAATAAGGCGGTTATGGGAAGTATGGGTGAAGGAATTTCTACAAGTGGAGATACGGTAGAGGATGCGAAGCAGCCCCACCGAGGATTATGAATCTATTATGTTGGAATGTCCGGGGGATGGGGAATCCTCAGACATTCCGAGCTCTAAGAGAAATTCTCCAAATGAGTAAGCCGAATATTGTGTTTCTTAATGAGACAAAGTGTTTGGCAAATCAAACGGAAAAATACAAAAATAGATTGGGTTTTAATTCATGTTTTTCTGTGAGCAGAAACGGTTTGAGTGGGGGGTTGGCGCTATTGTGGAATATGGAGACAGATGTTAGTGTTGTTTCCTGTTGGAAATTCTTCTAAATGTTCATTAAGGGTATATTTGTCCTTTGGATGCTTTGGGTGCATGTGAGGGATACAACCCTTTCGAGGGTTGCACCTCACCCCAAGGGGTGCCCTATTGGCACCATTCCATGCCTTATAAAAGAGGCATCATATCCAAATACAAAGAAGAAAGAAAGAAATCTGAATTGTGAGTCATTTGTTTTGTTTGATTTTTGAGAGAGAGTTCCATTATTTTCTTAGTTCAAACACTTGTTAATGAGTGCTTCTTGAACAAGAATCAACCCATTTATCCTGGGAGAACATTGGCCAATTCGAATCCGTGAAGCACCTGTGACAGAGGCTAATAAGTTCTTAAGGACAGAGAGATCTCGACCTGGATTCGTCATTGCATTTTCCAGGTTTTCTATAATTTTTCATGTTTTAGGGTTTTATGACAGTTTGATTGGTATTTTCTGGTTTAATTTGTTTGAAGCATGTTGTTTTAATGTTTAATGACACTAATAGGCCAACAATCTTAAGAACTTATTGATCTAGTGTTGTTAGACAGTAATTCGCATGCTAGGTAAGAAAATTTCTGGAAAAAATACATAATGTGCATGAAAAACCCGTAGGGCGTTCGAACGCCCGACGAACGCGAAGGCTTAAATCTAAAATTTCGTAAGAACGTTCGAATGTGTCTTCAAACGCAACTCGAACGCAAGCCTTCTGCCTAAGAACGTTCGAACACGTCCTAAACGCAACTCGAACGCAAACTATCTGGAATCATTCTGTTCGAACGGGTTTTCGAACGCTATACGAACATAAACTCTCTGGAATCATTCCGTTCGAACGCGTTATCAAACGCTACTCGAACGTGAACTCTCTGGAAACACTTCGTTCGAACGCATTATCAAACGCAACACGGACGTACACACACTGGACAGTCTCGTTCGAACGTATATACGAACGCAACACTAACGAAATAGTCCTGGAACTGTTATAAACTGCAGACTTAAATTAATATTGGCTTAGTAAATCATATACTGTAACACATTAATCTTGGTAGTATAGATTTAAGTCATTATTAGGTTGATTCAATTATCACAAGCATACACATAGTGATAAAGTTGAAATTGATTGTATGTTGCATTCTTGGGTGAGAATTTAAAGTGTAATCATACACAAGAAATTCCATCCAATCTTGATTGACACCTACACATATAAATCTACACATATCGTATATTGTCTGTGCTATTGAATAAGTCTAGTTCTGGGTTTGAATTACTAAAAGATCCTATTGAAAAATGTTTAAAGAATATTTTGTCAAAAAGGCGATAAGAGCCTAAGTGGTCAGAGATTTAAGTGGTTACTCAGGACCCCCCTCGTCCTCTGGGAATATTCGTTTATTCATTTTTCTAAAGAATCTTTAGTTGAAATTCAAAGACTTGTGTTTATTGGAATCACCGTCCAATAGAACAACAAGTGGGAACCTAGTATATCACTTTTAACAAGATCATTCGTTGATCGTTGTATAATTCATCTTTTGTAGACTAATTGACCCCTGTTGAATTTTCCAGTTACAAATGGCTAGCGAAAACATCACAGTATCGGTCTCTCATGGAGAAAAGCCGGAGAAATTTGGTGGGGAAGATTTCAAACAGTGGCAGAGCAAAATGCTGTTCTACCTGACAACTCTCCAGTTGGCTAAATTCCTCAAAGATCCTCCGAGTCCTGTGGAGGGTGAATCGGAAATGGCCAAGGAAGAGTGAGAACAGACATGGATGTCTAGAGACTTCTTATGCAAGAACTACCTTTTGAGTGGTCTTGACAATACCCTGTACAATGTGTACCAAGGCATGACTTCTGAGAAGATTCTCTGGGAATCTCTCGAGAAGAAATATAAAATCGAGGATGTCGGACAAAAGAAATTTGTCGTGGGTAGGTTCCTGGACTACAAGATGGTAGATTCAAGGACGGTGATGTCTCAGTTAGGTGAACTGCAGTTGATCATTCATGAAATACTGGATGAGGGAATGAAACTCTGTGAGATATTTCAAGTTGCCGCCATAATTGAAAAGTTGCCTCCATCATGGAAGGACTTCAGGAGCTATCTGAAACAAAAAAAGAAGCAGATGAGCCTTGAAGACCTTAGTGTTCGATTGAGAATCGAGGAGGACAACAGGATGTCCGAGAAGGCCAGCTACAAAACTATGGAGTCTAAGGCCAACATCATTGAGGGTGTAAAGGGTAGCAAGAAAAGAAAGAACAGTGGAGCTGATTCTTCGAACAAGAAGTTCAAGGGGAAATGCTACAACTGTGGAAAGAGCGGTCATATGTCAAATGACTGCAGAAACAAGAAGTCTCAGAACAAGGGCAAGAAAAAGAAAAATGAGGTCCATGTCACTGAAGGTGAGCAGCTGACTGATGAGATCTCAGAGATGGAACTATCAGCAATGGTAACCGAAGCCAACATAGTTGGGAATCCGAGAGAATGGTGGGTAGACACTGGGGCTGCTCGTCATATCTGTTCAGATAGCAAGATGTTTTCCTTGTATCAGAAGGTCGATGGTGGCGATCATCTGACAATGGGAAAATCGTCTACCTCTCAAGTGGTTGGATAAGGCACAGTGGTTCTGAAGATGACATCTGGAAATGAGCTAACATTGAAGAATGTACTGCATGTTCCAGATATTCGGAAGAACTTAGTCTCAGGATCTCTCCTTAGTAAGGCTGGTTTTAAGCTTGTATTTGTTTCTGATAAGTTTGTAATGACAAAGAATGATATGTATGTAGGAAAAGGTTACCTAACTGAGGGCCTTTTCAAACTAAATGTAATGACTGTCAATCGTGCTATTAATAAAGCTAGTACTTCTGCTTATATTATTGAGTCACAAAATGTATGGCATGGGAGGTTAGGACATGTTAATTATGATACCATGCATAAATTAATTAGCATGGACCTTATACCTAAATTTTCAATTGATAGCCAACATAAGTGTGAGGCATGTTTTGAAGCAAAAATGCATTGAACATCATTTCATTCTGTTGAACGCAGTTCTAAACCTTTAGAACTTGTACACACTGACGTGTGTGACATGAATATTATGGAAACAGGAGGCGGTAAAAAGTACTTTGTCACTTTTATCGATGACAGCACAAGATTCTGCTATGTGTACTTGCTGAGGAGCAAATCTGAAGCTATTGAGAGCTTTGTACACTATAAGAACGAAGTTGAAAAACAACTTGGCAAGAAAATCAAAAGAATCAGGAGTGATAGAGGTGGTGAATACGTTTCACCATTCGGTGAATATTGTTATGTGCACGAAATTATTCACGAAACCACTGCTCCTTATTCTCCTCAATAGAACGGAATTGAGGAGCGCAAAAATCAAACGTTGAAGGAAATGATGAACGCCATGTTGACGAGTTCGGGTTTACCCCAGAACTTGTGGGGGGAAGCCTTGCTTTCCGCGAACTATGTTCTAAACAAGCTTCCTCACAAGAGATTGGATAAGACACCATATGAGTTGTGGAAAGGTTTCGTACCTTCCTACAAATACCTCAAAGTGTGGGGGTGTCTTGCCAAAGTAATGGTTCCTAAACCTAAGAAGGTTAGAATAGGACCAAAAACTATTGATTGTATATTCATTGGATATGCTCATAACAGTAGTGCGTATCGATTCTTGGTACACAAGTCTGAGATTCCTGACATCAATCCGAATATGATAATTGAGTCAAAGAATGCGACATTTTTTGAAGAGACATTTCCTTGTAAGGAAAGACAAAAAACCGAGTCTCTAAAAAGAACAATTGATGCTGTCAAGGATAGTGATCAATATGACCAAGAATCAGGTCAACGTGTAAATGCTGAGACAATCGAGCCTAGACGTAGCAAAAGATCTAGAACGTCTAAGTCGTCTGGTCTCGATTTTCTGACATACTTGTTAGAAAATGAGCCTCAAAGCTACAAAGAAGCTATGTCTTCTCCGGAGGCACCTCTTTGGAAATAGGCTATTAACAGTGAGATTGATTCAATCCTACGGAACCATACTTGGGAGTTGGTTGATCTTCCACCAGGTTGTAAGCCGCTGGGCTACAAATGGATATTTAAAAGGAAGATGAAATCGGATGATCAATAGATAAGTACAAGGCAAGACTTGTCATAAAAGGTTATAGACAAAAGGAAGGCCTTGATTACTTTGACACCTATTCACCAGTGACTCTTATCACATCGATAAGAATGCTCATAGCCATAGCAGCTATATTTGGTCTTGAAATACATCAAATGGATGTAAAGACGGCATTCTTGAATGGTGAATTGGATGAAGAGATTTACATGGAACAACCAGAAGGGTTTAGTGTTCCTGGACAAGAACAGAAGGTGTGCAAACTTGTAAAATCCTTGTACAGATTAAAACAAGCACCTAAACAATGGCATGAGAAATTTGACAAAGAAATGTTGTCAAGTGGGTTCAAAACCAATGAGTGTGATAAGTGTGTGTACACCAAATCAACTCTAAAAGGATATGTCATTGTGTGTCTCTATGTAGACGATATGTTGATAATTGGTAGTAATCATGAAATGATTCAGTCTATCAAAAACGTATTATCCAGCAGATTTGATATGAAAGATATGGGAACAGCTGATGTGATCCTAGGAATTAAGATTTCTAGGACATCAGACGGATATATATTATCTCAGACTCATTATATTGAGAAGATACATGATAAATATATCAAAGGGGATCTAAATGTTGCTAGAACCCATGTAGACCTAACTCTTCATCTATCAAAGAATATTGGTTCAAGCGTATCGCAATTAGAGTATTCGAGAATCATCGAAAGTCTGATGTATCTCACGAATTGCACACGACCTGATATCGCTCAAGTTGTGAACCGGCTTAGCAGATATACGAGCAATCCAGGACATAACCACTGGAGAGCCATAGTAAGAGTTTTGAGGTATCTGAGAGACACTTCAAAATATGGGCTACATTACGAGAGATATCCTGTTGTACTAGAGGGATACAGCGATGCTAACTAGATATCTGATACGGTGGATTCCAAATCTACGAGTGGATTTGTTTTCACAGTTGGTAATGCAGCCGTGTCATGGAAATCCTCGAGGCAAACATGTATTGCCTGGTCTACTATGGAATCAGAGTTCATAGCGTTAGACAAAACAGCAGAAGAAGCAGAATGGCTTAGAAACTTCATTGAGGATATTCCTAATTGGCCCAAACCGGTGCCAGCGATTAGCATACATTGTGATAGCCAATCGGCTATTGGGAGAGCCTAAAATACAATGTATAATGGTAAGTTTCGACACATACGTCGGAGACATAATACCATACGTCAACTGCTCTCAAGTGGAATAATAACGATCGATTATGTTAAGTCGAAGGAAAACCTAGCGGATCCACTAACTAAAGGTTTACCTCGAGAGCAAGTTGAGAAGTCATAGAGGGGAATGGGCTTGAAGCCTATAAATTAAGAATTGTCACTGTGGAAACCCAACCTAGCTGACTGGAGATCCCAAAATCTAGGTTCAAAAGGGACAACTGAAACTTTGTGCAATTCAAAACAAGCACTGAAGAGTTTTATACTCTTTCCCATTCAGATAATGACGCTGAGTGCTATTTGTCACTGGTTAGGATAAGCTAAGGCTTTTAATGATCACTATATTAGGAGATGAGTCCTAATGGGGGTAAAGACAGATTACCTCTTCATAGTAGATCACTTATTTCAAGTAAGAAGTGAGGCCGCTTCCATGGGAACTTTTAAAGGTGGGTTACCCTAAAGTACTTGATGAATCCGAGACCGTTGTTCAGGGCCGAAATGAACACAACCGTAGAACGAGAAAATGGTCGAAGTAAAGCTGTGTGTTGGCAATTGTCTTGGTTTACACCAACGGCAGAACAGTTCAAGACTATAGGTCACTGGTTTGCCAACTAAATCCGATTGTCATTCATTAGGAAAGGTTCAAGGCGAAAGCTACCTATTTCAATGCAGCTTTAGTTCATGGTAACTCTCTCAAGTGTCTCCATTATTTGAAGAATTGTTGGAAATTCTTCTAAATGATCATTAAGGGTATATTTGTCATTTTGATGCTTTTGGTGCATGTGAGGGGTACAACCCTTTGGAGGGTTGCACCTCACCCCAAGGGGTGCCCTATTGACACCCTTCCATGCCTTATAAAAGAGGCATCATATCCAAATACAAAGAAGGAAGAAAGAAATCTGAATTGTGAGTCATTTATTTTGTTTGATTTTTGAGAGAGAGTTCCACCATTTTTGTTAGTTCAAACACTTGTTAAGGAGTGCTCCTTGAACAAGAAGCAACCAAGTTATCCTGGGAGAACATTGGCCAATTCGAATCCGTGAAGCACCTGTGACGGAGGCTAATAAGTTCTTAAGGATAGAGAGATCTCGACTTGGATTCGTCATTGTATTTTCCAGGTTTTCTATAGTTTTTCATGTTTTAGGGTTTTATGATAGTTTGATTGGTATTTTCTGGTTTAATTTGTTTGAAGCATGTTGTTTTAATGTTTAATGACACTAATAGGCCAACATTTCCTTTAGTTCACATCACATTGATTCCAAAATCCAAAGTTGTGATGGCTTCAAATGGCATTTTACGGGGATTTATGGGCACCCTGCAGGCATACTAAAACATCACACCTTGAACCTGATTCGCAGATTAGCTCAGCTGTTTGATATGCCTTGGATTTGTGGGGGGGATTTCAATGAAATTATGAGCACATATGAAAAATTGGGAGGGAATGAGGAGAATGTAGATTCCATTCTCAAATTTGCTAAGGCGGTTAGTGACAGTAGGTTGGAAGATCTCGGCTGGCAGGGGTATCCTTTCACATGGTTCAACAGAAGATTTGGGAAGAACCTGATTGAAGAGAGGCTGGATAGATATTTAGGGAGTGCAGATTGGTGGGATTTGAATAAGAATTTGGAGGTTAAGCATATTGATGTGTGGTGCTCAGATCACTGTCCAATTTACCTGAAGATCATTAACAGACAGGGGAAACCCGAGAACAGATATGAAGCTAGAAAGCGATTCTTCTTTGAGGATATGTGGAGTTCTTATAATTGGTGTAATGAAGTGGTGCAAGAGTGCTGGAGAGAGGTGGGAATGAGGTTGATGAAAACCCTATCCAGGTGCTTAGACAGAATTTAAAAACCTCAAAAACCAAACTACAATATTGGAGCAGAAAAGAATTTGGCAAAAGGAAACGAACACTGAGCGAATTAGAAGAGAGGCTTCACTGGCTGAAAAATGAAGGAGATCAGTTTAAGGGGGGAGGAAATTATCAAGATTGAAAAGCAGATAGATAGGTTCCTCCAAGATGATGAGATTTATTGGAGACAAAGATCCAGGGCTATATGGCTTAAGGAACGGGATCGAAACACTAAATTCTTTCTTGTTAAGGCTACCGAGAGGAAGAGGAAGAATGGGATCAAAGGAATATTGGATGATAATGGCAAGTGGACAATGGATGATCATGAAATAGAAGGGGTGATATACAAGTATTTCACTAAGATTTTCACTTCAACTTGCCCTTCTAGCTAGTGTATTGATAAAGCTTTAGATGGAATTGGTAAGAAGATTACAGCTGAGGTGAGTGAGGATCTTAATGCTCCATTTCAGCCTGAGGAATTCAGAGAGGCACTGAAGCAAATGGCTCCTACCAAGGCCCCTGGTCCGGATGGTTTCCCTGCTATTTTTTACCAAAAACACTGGCAACATGTGGGGAAACAAGTCACTGAGGTTTGCTTGGCTGCTCTGAACCAAAACCATGATGTAACACCCCTGAACCACACACACATTGTCTTAATACCTAAACACCCAAAGCCTAGAGACATCACAGCCTACAAACCCATCATCCTTTGAAATGTAAGCTACCGAATCATAGCCAAAACTATTGCTAATAGACTCAAAGTTCATTTAGGAAAAATCATATCTGAAAACCAGAGCGCCTTTGTACCCAACAGGCTCATCACAGACAATATCATCATTGGGTATGAGAGCCTTCATAAGGTGAGAAACAGAAAGAAATGCAAGAGAGGCCTTGTTGCTTTAAAGCTTGATATAAGCAAAGCTTACGATATGGTGGAGTGGAGCTTTGTGGATGGGGTTATGAACAAGCTGGGTTTCTCGGCGGCTTGGAGGAAGTTAGTTATGAACTGCATTACAACCCCATCATATTCAGTGATCATCAATGGACAGGCCAAAGGTTATATACGACCTAAGAGGGGACTGAGACAGGGATGCCCTTTGTCGCCTTACATCTTTCTTTTGTGTGCTGAAGCGTTGTCTGGATTGCTGATCAATCCGAGATGAGATGAACATCTCAGGGCTGAAATTTAGTAGTGAGTTGTCTATATCCCATTTGTAATTTGCAGACGATAGTTTGATATTTGCACAAGCAAACACTCGAGAATGCAGTAACCTCAAGAACATATTTGATGCTTACTCAGGTCAAATTTTTAACTTTGAAAAATCCTTTATAATGTTTAGCCCTAATACTGATAAGAACACATGTGACGCTATAAAATGAATTTTCAGTTTCAACGGGGGGTTCACTCACGACAACTACCTTGGCCTGCCTTCTATGGTGGGTAGGAGCAAACGAGCAATATTCAGTGAGTTGAAAATCAGGATACTCAGCAAGATCAAGAACTGGTAGAGTAAACTTATTTCATGGGGAGGCAAAGAGGTGCTGATAAAAGCCATAGCCCAAGCTATTCCTACTTATACTATGGGGTTTTCAGAATTCCTTGGAGCCTATGCGAGGAAGTTCAGAGAAAGTTAAATGCCTACTGGTGGGGATCTGATGTTAAGGAAAAGAAAATTCACTGGAGGAGTTGGGACAAGCTTAGTTAGTCGAAAAGGAATGATGGTATGGGTTTCAGAAATCTTGAATGCTTCAACCAGGCGATGATAGCAAAGCAGGGATGGAGAATTATTCAATTTCCGAATTCATTAATGGCAAGGGTTTTGAAGGCTAGGTACTTTAAGGATACCCAATTTATTAATGCAAAGACTAGATACAACCCATCATTTATCTGGAGAAGTATCATGTGGGGAAGGGATCTGCTGATGAAAGGAATTAGATGGCGAGTGGGAGATGGGAAAAAAGCCTTGAAATATGAAAGCCCTTGGATTCCTAGACCTATTTCCTTTAAACCTATATCTACCCTCACCCTCAACAGAGATGCCAAAGTGGAGAACTTGTTGAGCAGTGACCTGCAATGGAAGGAAGGCATGTTGAGAGAGAGTTTTATGGAAGTGGATGTGCATGAGATTTTGAAGATTCCACTCCCCAGACAACCCCATGAAGATAGATATTGATGGCATTATGATAAAAGGGTCTCAGTTAAAAGTGCCTATCATGTTGCTTATGAAGAAAAGACTCAAAGCAGATGGAGTAGTTCTTCAACTGTCTCCAGTTTATGGCAAGGAGTGTGGAATATTGCTCTCCCTGCCAAAATTAAAATATTTATATGAAGGTGTATTTTAGGGTTGCTGCCAACAGCCTCAAACCTGGTTAAAAAGAAAATCATATTGAGGGACACTTGCGAGAGATGTGGAAATGGGGGAGAGACAATCACACACGCAATTTTTCTGTGTAAGACTTCCAAAGAGTGCTGGCGAAAATCCAAATTTCTCAAACTGGTGAAGGATGCTGAGAAGAGCACGGTTAGTTTACTGTGGACTAGGTGGTGCGAAATTCTCTCTAAGGTAGAACTTAGAGAAGTATCAGCCTTGATGTGGACCATTTGGGGAGCCAGAAATTATTTTTTATTTCAGAAAATTGATTCCTCTACACAACATATTCTTAGTCATGCTGAGAGCATTTGTGAGGCTGTTGAGATTACCAAGCTTCAAGAAGATCAGACAAGTGTAGTCAATGGGATTCAGAGGAATGGTAGTTGACCGCAGTTCTTTGAGAAGTGGTTTAAGGTGAGTGTTGATGCCGAGATCAATGGATCGAGAAATACCGTCATGCTGGGAGCGGTGTTTAGAAACCACAAGGATGAGGGTATTGGTGTTGCTATAGATCAAGCACTATATACAGAGGACGTGGAGCTAGCAGAAGCTCAAGCTATCAAGATGGAAATTCACTATGCCGAACAGCACAATCTTAAGTCATTAATCATTGAATCGGATGCTAAAAATGTGGTGGACCTGATTAGAGGTACTATCACTAGTTTCAAAGAAATCTCATGGATCATCATGGAAATTCAAGATGCGATGAAAGATTCAGATAGTTTTAGAATTACTTTCAAACCTCGAACTTGTAATGTTGAGGCACATGTTTTGGCAAAAATTGCTTGTAGTTACCCTGTGTCGGGTTTTTGGAGGGATAATTTCCCCTATAGTTTTATATGTAATTTGGATTTCAGTCTTTAATATAAAGATCTCTTTTCAAAAATATATATATATATCTATATATATATATATATATATATAATATATATATATATAATATATATATATATATATACATAATTATATATTACACCTAACACATAGAAAAAATAAGACTAAATCTATGTGAAGAATTAACATATAATTATGGATCATATAAAAGAAATTTATTTAATCAAATGTTTAAACATTAAATCCATGAATGAATAAAAATCTAATAGAATCGTCCCCAATGGCATGACTTGGTGGTGTAGGATTCATGATCTCACATTGAGGTCCTGAATTCGAATTCAGGGAGTGCATTTATTGTAAGAACCTGAGACAGTCGAGGATTTTACATGCTTCGCTTAAATCCGGAAAGAATAGTTTGGCGGTGGATTTCCAACAATTTTAAAAAAAAAAAAAATATCAAGTAGAATCACTTATACATATAGGTTCAAATTATAGCCTTGCCTAAGAACTCAACAGTCCATGAGTCAAGCTCAAAATAAAAAAAAAAAATAAAGAAAGAAAAAAAAAGAAAAAAAAAAAGAAAAAGAATGGTAATAATTTTTTTTCCAATGGTTATTTTATGTCCTTTTAAAGCCCCAAGAAACTTTCAAATTTTCCTCAATCTTCTGCACAAAATGAGCTCCAAAGATTCCCTTTCATGATTCCACAGCGACAACCACATCCTTCTTCAGTTCAAATTCAAGTAGTGGCTTAGGAGATTTTAAATCCTTCGAAATTGAAAATTGGATAACACACCCAAGCATATAGAATTGTTGACATTGTAAAACTCAGCAAATGAAATGCTAAATGGGCTTGGGCTTCCAAATTTACATTCAAGCATTCTTTAAGGCCTGTAAACAAATAAAAATAAAAAATACTAGCATAAAAATAACTTTGCAAAATAATTATGCTAAAATAATATTAAAAACTTCCTAATATTGAGAAATGTCTTCATTTATTCTTTATTACAAGTGTATTTTCATACACTTAATAGACACGAATCATGATAATGGTTACGATTGATTATATGGCACCACGTAATAATTTAAAACTAATTTCAAAAAATAAAAATAAAAAAGTTCAAGCAAGGTCCAGAAGATTATTTGTTTAGCATGTTTTTCATTGATAAATTGAAATAAAATATATATATATATATATATATATATATATATATATATATATATTAATATTTAATTGATTAAAACTTTCTCAAGAATTGGATAAATTTGTCATTGCAAGATTTTCCTGCCAAAATGGACTATACATAATTTTGGATCTTTTCATTGTCCCACGCAACAATCCAGTGATGTTCCTCCCATTTGCATCTTTTCATTTGGATTTTAGATCTTTGAAATTATATATAATTTTTTTTTCCTAAGATATGAGGGTGGATAAACTTCAAATTTAAATTTTTATCCTTTTATTTTTCCACAGATTCGAACCTATATTTGAAAATCTCTTTATCTTTAAATACACATTGCACAACTCACATGTCAATTTGTAAGAGATATATACATCCCAATAGTTTTCTCCCACCATTTCAGAAAGAACAAATGGAACAATTGAAGTTAAGATTTGATCGGAATGACCTTTTTACTCATTTATTTATAAACAAACCCGCACAGGCAATCCACATTCTAACATGAATTCAAACTTTCCACTAATTATACAAACGTATGATAAATTCAAATGCACATATGAGAAATGGGATGAGAGCCCAGCCACAACACACACAGGAAGCACGATAATATTAAAAATGGTGTCCCAGTAATAAAAAACGAGAGAATCAGCGAGAATCTTGAGAACATTACACGCGTCAACACGAAGCTAAACCAAACCAAACAAAAACATTTTCCCACTATGTGAGATGAGAGAAAAAGAAACTAAAGAAAAATAAAATTGAAGTCATTCACCAAAAGAAAGAGAACAATGAAGAGAATATAGAATTCAAATTCCCAACATTTTATACTAGTAGCATCAACCCCTTAAGCTTACATGACAAAGCAGAAACCAAAACTCCTAAATCCTTCAAATCATGTGATTGGACAAATAGGAAGGCACAGCAAGATAATAACTACTTTAATGATATAACAAGAAAAAGAGTAAATTAAGGAGATCAGACAGGGCTGAGAAGCTGATAGAGTTGGGGCTTGGGGTCAGAGTTCATGCCGATGATGATGACAAGAGGAATGAATCCATAGTGAGTGACGACTTTTACCTTTTTCATAGCCCAAGTGCTCCATTCTTTGAAAGAATCCGCGATTGATTTCTCATCAGATGCTTTTGCTCCCTTCACGCTCTTGCCTTTGGTCTTAAGTGTCACTCTTGAACCCATTTTCTCTTCAAATTTTGCACCTGCATTAGTGCCAAGCCAAAAAAAATATTAAACGTTACATTGATACAATCCTTAACAAATTCAACAATCTCTGCCTACACAAGCCAATACGAACCCATCAATGTAGAAGGGGTATGTTCGACACTGAGTTAGAAACATTAACAAAGTCATACCAAAACATTAACAATGACATGCCGAATATAGAGACTCCAAAGCAAATAATCAAACACGAAACAACCTTTAACCTAGAACAATCCCTGTTGCCCCAAAATTCGAATTACAGAGCATCCATTCCCGCTTTTTCTAACCTCTTGTTCAATAATAGCATGCCTGGTAAATTTTATCTCCAGCTCCATCTGAAGTGGCAAAACTAGCGCACTCGAGCGTGCATAGAATCGACTACAGATATAATCTCAAATAGTGCTCATGCATATCTCACATTAACAGATTTTTTTTCAACAATAATTGTTTGATTTCTATCTAGCAAAATGAAATTGATAAATTGAAATTCAAGAATCTGTTTGTAATTTTTACAAACATAGCTATATCAAAAAAAACAAAAAAACAAAAAAAAAACAAAAAACAAAATGAGTCAATATTCAAATGGTTTTACAAATTTAACAAGAATAAAACTTAAATCTAGAAACAAATATCATCTGTAACTAGTTTAGCATCATTAAAGATTCCAAATAAATTGTTTTTTTTTTCAACAATTAATCCAAATGACTAATTATCATACAAACAGCACCGCTAAATGAGAAGAAAATAAACTTGAGAACTAACCTAATTGGAGCGATCGCAACTTATTAATTGATTAGGGTTTTTATACAACAGCACCACTGTCAAGAGGAAAAGTAAGAAATAAGAACTGGTCCTGCGTGATTAGGGATTTTATACACCTGGGATAGTATGTACTATGTAGCCATTGAGCCATTTATAATTATTCAAAAATAATTATAAATTAATCGAAAAATATATAATTGATATTTTTATTGTAAATAATATGGTCTCTCATTTTTATTTTCAATTTTAGTTTATCCCACATTTAGACATAGTAATCTTAACTTAATCACTCTTTATTATACAGCGCAAAAAAAGCCGGGCCCAGTCCGGTCCGTCCCACCCGAGCTTTAAAATTAGAGGCTCGGCCCGGGCTTAAGAAAAATTATGTATATATATATATATATATATACAATTTTTGGTGTTAAAATATCGTGCCGAATAAAGCTCGGTCCAAACCCGAGCGGTCCAGCCCGGTAACAGCTCAGGCCGGCTTTTCCGGACGCAGGCTTGAATATTAGTCGGGCTTATCAAAATTCGGGCCAGATAAATATATAGCAGTTATTGTAAAATTTAACTTAGAATTAATAAAAAAAAGCTCGCAACTTTATAAGATATTTTATCTTCTTCTATTTTTCTCTGAATTTATAATACTTTATCCGTTCTTCTTATTTCATTTTTTCTCATGAATCATCATCATGATCAAATATGATTAAAACGAAACATTCAGTTCCATTAACAATTGCTTCCTGATTCAATAAAACAAAACCAATGATGATCAAAAAGGAAATGAATAAGGATCGATGAAGTATCAATCATTATTTGCAGAGAAATTTTTTTTATTTTATTTTGGGATTTTTGTGAAATTGCGAACCCAGGTTGTCGATTGGTTGATTTTTTCAGTTTCCTTTGCTGATTTTTTTATTTTAAAAAAAAAAACGGAAAATGTGGGGAAGAAAATATTTGGATCTAGGTTTTTTGTTACGGTAGACATAACCATAAAGTCTGAATCCACAAAAGTAAAATTATCAAAACCTGAAATTTTGAGTTTTGAGAATTAGAATCCGTAGCTCTAATATATTATGTTGTTATTATTTTTTATGAATACATTATGTGATTGCCATTAATTTGGATCCTGCAAATCAGAAAATAAAAAATGTACTATTGTTATTGTTTTACAATTTATTTTAGTTTCTTTTATAATTATGAACTATAAAAGATAAATTAGAACCCGAAGTTCTAAACTCATTAACTAATTATTAGATTAGAAAATGCAGTGCTAGATCTACAAAATAATTATAGAATCTAAAGTGCTATAATTGTTTAGACATAGTAATCTTAACTTAATCACTCTTTATTATACATGACAAACAAGCTCTCGCCCGGACTTAAGAAAAATTATGTGTGTGTATATATATATATATACTAGTTTTTGCCCGTGCCTACGGCACGGTGTTATAGTATTTGGCCCGTGCCTACGGCACGGTGTTACAGTATTTGCTCGTGCTTACGACACGATATTACAGAATTAAATGATTTTATTTTTTAATTAAATGATGTTTGTGCATACGGCACGGTGTTATAGTATTTGGCCGTGCCTACGGCACGGTGTTACAGAATTAAATGATTTTATTTTAACTTTCTATTTTTTAATTTGAAAATTTGAAATTTTTTTACCATTTCCATCAATCAATTCACTCTCTTTCCTCCAATTACCAATGAAATGATCTGAGCCGTCAATTAAGCCACATAAAGAGAGCCGTTGGATACACTCTCTTTCCTCCAACATCATTCTCTTTTATATATAGATATATATATATATATATATATATATATATATATATAAATTTTTGTGTTTAAAATCGTGCCGAATAAAGCCCGGTCCAAACCCGAATGGCCCGACTCGGTAACAGCTCAGGCCGGCTTTCCCGGACCCGGACTTGAATATTAATACCAAGGCTCGGGTCAGGCTTATCAAAGTTCGGTCCCGGCCCGGCCCATTGCCACTCATACTCTCTATAAATAGAAAGCAGCTCTTGTAAAATTTAATTTAGAATTAATAAAAAAAACTTGTAGCTTTATAAGGTATTTTCTTTCTTCTATTTCTCTCTGAATTTATAATACGTTATCAGTTGTTCTTATTTCATTCTTTCTCACGAATCATCTTCATGATCAAATATGATAAAAACGAAACATGCAGTTCTGTTAACAATTGCTTCCTGATTCAATAAAACAAAATCAATGATGATCATAAAGGAAATGAATAAGGATCCATGAAGTATCAATCATTATTTGCAGAGAAATTTTTTTTATTTTATTTTGGGATTTTTGTGAAATTGCGAACCCAGGCTGTCGATTGGTTGAATTTTCAGTTTCATTTGCCGATTTTTTTTTTTTTTTAAAAAAAAGATTCTGGGCATTGTTTGGTTAATAGGAAAATGTGAGGAAGAAAATATTTGGATCTAGGTTTTTTTTGTTACGGTGTAGACATAACCAGAAGTCTGAATCCACAAAAGTAAAATTATCAAAACCTGAAATTTTGAGTTTTGAGAATTGAAACTCGTAGCTCTAATATACTATGTTATTATTATTTTTATGAATATTGTAGGAAATTCTTCTTAATATTTCATTAAGGGTAATTCTGTCTTTTGTTTGGATTGAGTGCTTGTGAGAGGTACAACCCTTTGGGGGGTTGCACCCCATCCCAAAGGGTGCCCTATTGGCACCCGTCCATGCCTTATATAAGAAGGCTTGATATCCAAAATAAGATATAGAAAAGATATCCGAATTTCTTTCTGAGACATTTGTTTTTTCCTTTGTTTTGAGAGAGTTTCACCATCTTCCTAGTTCATAAACTTGTGAAGGAGTGTTCCTTGTACAAGTAGCATCCAAGTTATCCTGGGAGAACGTTGGCAAGAAAAGAAACCGTAGAGCACTTGTGACGGGCCAATAAGTTCTTAAGGACAGAGATCATCTCGACTTGGACAATTCTGTAATCTCCATTTTTGGTTTGTTTTAAAGGTTTTCTGGTTTTAGGGTTTCATGTATCTAGATCTACTTTTATTGTTTGATCTGTTTGTTTGCAAGTGATATTACTGTTTAATGACACATCGTGACAACAATCTTAAGAACTTATTGCTCTAGTGTTATTAGATAGTAATTCGCATGTTAGGGTTTGTTTATTTTCTGTAAAATACGAACTGTGCATGAAAAACCCGTCGGCGTTCGAACGCCCGACGCACGCGAAGGCATAAATTTGAATTTTCATAAGAACGTTCGAACGCGTCTTCAAACGCAACTCGAACGCAAGCCTTTTTCCTTAGAACGTTCGAACGCGTTCTCGAACGCTATACGAACGTGAACTCTCTGGAATCATTTCGTTCGAACGCGTTCTCGAACGCTATACGAACGTGAACTCTCTGGAATCATTCCGTTCGAACGCGTTCTCGAGCGCTACACGAACGTGAACTCTCTGGAATCACTTCGTTCGAACGCGTTATCAAACGCAACACGAACGCACACACACTGGACAGTCTCGTTCGAACGTAGATACGAACGTGACACTAACGAATTTGTCCTGGAAGTATCATATATTACAAACTTTAATTAATATTAACTTGGTTCATCATATACTGTAAACACATAATCTTGGTAGTATAGACTTAAGTTATTATTAAGTTGTTCAATATCACAAGCATTCACATAGTGATAAAGTTGAAACTAATTGTGTGTTGCATAATTGGTTGAGAATTTAAAGTGTAATTTTACACAAGTAATTCCATCCAATCTTGATTGACATATATATCTACATTTATCGTATATCACTTTGAACAAGGTCATTCGTTGATCGTTGTGCAATTTGTCTTTCGTAGACTAATTGACCCTGTTGATTTTCTAGTTACATATGGCTAGCGGAATATCATCACGGTACCGGTCTCTCACGGAGAGAAAAAACGGAGAAATTTGGTGGGGCAAATTTCAAACAATGGCAGAGCAAGATGCTGTTCTACCTGACAACTCTCCAGTTGGCTAAATTCCTCAAAGATCCTCCGGGTCCTGTGGAGGGTGAATCTGAATTGGCCAAGGTAGAGCGAGAACAGACTTGGATGTCTGGAGACTTCTTATGCAAGAACTACCTTTTGGGTGGTCTTGACAATACCCTGTACAATGTGTACCAAGGCATGATTTCTGCGAAGGTTCTCTGGGAATCTCTCGAGAAGAAGTACAAAACCGAAGATGCCGGACAAAAGAAATTTGTCGTGGGTAGGTTCCTGGACTACAAGATGGTAGATTCAAGGACGGTGATGTCTCAGTTGGGTGAACTGCAATTGATCATTCATGAAATACTGGATGAGGGAATGAAACTTTGTGAGATGTTTCAAGTTGCCGCCATAATTGAAAAGTTGCCTCCATCATGGAAGGACTTCAGGAGCTATCTGAAACACAAAAAGAAGCAGATGAGCCTTGAAGACCTCAGTGTTCGATTGAGAATCGAGGAGGACAATAGGATGTCCGAGAAGGCCAGCTACAAGACTTGGAGTCTAAGGCCAACATCATTGAAGGTGCAAAGGGTAGCAAAAGAGAAAGAACAGTGGAGCTGACACTGGGAACAAGAAGTTCAAGGGAAAATGCTACAACTGTGGAAAAAGCGGTCATATGTCAAAGGACTGCAGGAACAAGAAGTCTCAGGACAAGGGCAAGAAAAAGAAATATGAGGCCCATGTTACTGAAGGCGAGCAGCTGACTGATGATATCTCAGAGATGGAACTATCCAGCAGTGGTAACCGAAGCCAACATAGTTGGGAATCCGAGAGAATGGTGGGTAAGACACTGGGGCTACTCGTCATATCTGTGCAGACAGTAAGATGTTTTCCATGTACCAGAAGGTCGATGACGGCGATCATCTGACAATGGGAAACTCGTCTACCTCTCAGGTGGTTGGACAAGGCACAGTGGTTCTGAAGATGACATCCGGAAAGGAGCTAACATTGAAGAATGTACTGCACGTTCCAGATATTCTGAAGAACTTAGTCTCGGGCTCTCTTCTTAGTAAGGCTGGTTTTAAGCTTGTATTTGTTTCTGACAAGTTTGTATTGACTAAGAATGATATGTATGTAGGAAAAAGGATACCTAACTGAGGGCATTTTCAAGCTAAATGTAATGACTATTAACCATGCTATTAATAAAGCTAGTTCGTCCGCTTATATTATTGTGTCACAAAATGTATGGCATGGGAGGTTAGGACATGTTAATTATGATACCATGTGTAAATTAATTAACATTGACCTCATACCTAAATTTGCAATTGATAGCCAACATAAGTGTGAAGCATGTGTTGAAGCAAAAATGCATCGCACATCATTTCATTTTATAGAACGCAGTTCTGAACCGCTAGAACTTGTACATACCGATGTATGTGACATGAATATTGTGCAAACAAGAGGCGGTAAAAAGTACTTTGTCACTTTTATCGATGACAGCACAAGATTCTGTTATGTGTACTTGCTGAGAAGCAAAGCTGAAGCAATTGAGAGCTTCGTACACTATAAAAACGAAGTTGAAAACCAACTTGGCAAGAAAATCAAAAGAATCAGGAGTGATAGAGGCGGTGAATACGTTTCACCATTCGGTGAATATTTTTCTTTGCACGGAATTATTCACGAAACCACTGCTCCATATTCTCCTCAATAGAACGGAATTGCGGAGCGCAAAAACCGAACGTTGAAGGAAATGATGAATGCTATGTTGACAAGTTCGGGTCTACCCCAGAACTTGAGGGGGGAAGCCTTGCTTTCCGCAAACTACGTTCTGAACAAGCTTCCTCACAGAAGACTTGACAAGACACCATATGAATTGTGGAAAAGTTTCGTACCTTCCTACAAATACCTCAAAGTGTGGGGGTGTCTTGCCAAAGTAATGGTTCCTAAACTAAGAAGGTTAGAAGATGACCCAAAACTGTTGACTGTGTATTCATTGGATATGCTCACAACAGTAGTGCGTATCGATTCTTGGTACACAAGTCGGAGATTCCTGACATCAATCCAAATATGATAATTGAGTCAAGGAATGCGATATTTTTTGAAGAGACGTTTCCTTGTAGGAAAGACAAATAACTGGGTCTCTCAAAAGGACAACTGACACTGTCAAGGATAGTGATCAGGTTGACCTGGAATCAGATCAACGTGTAAATGCTGAGACAATCGAGCCTAGACGTAGCAAAAGAGCTAGAACGTCTAAGTCGTTTGGTCCCAATTTTCTGACATACTTGTTAGAAAATGAGCCTCAAAGCTATAAAGAAGCTATGGCTTCTCCGGAGGCACCCTTTGGAAAGAGGCTATTAACAGTGAGATTGATTCAATCCTACAGAACCATACTTGGGAGTTGGTTGATCTTCCGCCAAGTTGTAAGCCGTTGGGCTACAAATGGATATTCAAAAGGAAGATGAAAACGGATGGATCAATAGATAAGTATAAGGCAAGACTTGTCATAAAAGGTTATAGACAAAAGGAAGGCCTTGATTACTTTGACACATATTCACCAGTGACTCGTATCACATCGATAAGAATGCTCATAGCCATAGCAGCTATATTTGGTCTTGAAATACATCAAATGGATGTAAAGACGGCATTCTTGAATGGTGATTTGGATGAAGAGATTTACATGGAACAACCAGAAGGGTTTAGTGTTCCTGGACAAGAACAGAAGGTGTGCAAACTTGTAAAATCCTTGTACGGATTAAAACAAGCACCGAAACAATGGCATGAGAAATTGACAAAGAAATGTTGTCAAATGGGTTCAAAACCAATGAGTGTGATAAGTGTGTGTACACCAAATCAACTCAAAAAGGATATGTCATTGTGTGTCTCTATGTAGACGATGCTGATAATTGGTAGTAATCATGAAATGATTCAGTTTACCAAAAACGTGTTATCCAGCAGATTTGATATGAAAGATATGGGGATAGCTGATGTGATCCTAGGAATAAAGATTTCTAGAGCATCAGACGGATATATATTATCACAAACTCATTATATTGAAGATACTCGATAAATATATCAAAGGGGATCTAAATGTGGCTAGAACCCCTGTAGACCTAACCCTTCATTTATCAAAGAATACTGGTTCAAGCATATCGCAACTAGAGTATTCGAGAATCATCGGAAGTCTGATGTATCTCACGAATTGCACACGACCTGATATCGCTCAAGCTGTGAATCGGCTTAGCAGATATACGAGTAATCTAGGACACAACCACTGGAAAGCCATAGTAAGAGTTTTGAGGTATCTGAGAGAAACTTCAAAATATGGGCTACATTACGAGAGATATCCTGCTGTACTAGAGGTTACAGCGATGCTAACTGGATATCTGATACGGTGGATTCCAAATCCACGAGTGGATTTGTTTTCACACTTGGTAATGTAGCCGTGTCATGGAAATCCTCGAGGCAAACGTGTATTGCCCGGTCTACTATGGAATCAGAATTCATAGCGTTAGACAAAACAGCGGAAGAAGCAGAATGGCTTAGAAACTTCCTGGATATTCCTAGTTGGCCCAAACCGGTGCCAGCAATAAGCATACATTGTGACACCAATCGGCTATTGGGAGAGCCCAAAATACAATGTATAATGGTAAGTCTCGACACATACGTCGGAGACATAATACCATACGTCAACTGCTCTCAAGTGGCATAATAACGATCGATTATGTCAGGTCGAAGGAAAACCTAGCGGATCCACTAACTAAAGGTTTACCTCGAGAGCAAGTTGAGAAGTCATCGATGGGAATGGGCTTGAAGCCTATAATCTAAGAATTGTCACTGTGGAAACCCAACCTAGTTGACTGGAGATCCCAAGATCTAGGTTCAAAAGGGACAACAGAAACTTTGTGCAATTCAAAACAAGCACTGAAGAGTTTCGTACTCTTTCCCATTCCGATAATGACGCTGAGTGCTGTCTGTCATTGGTTAGGATAAGTTAAGGCTTTTAATGATCACTATATTAGGAGATGAGTCCTAATGGGGGTAAAGACAGATTACCTCTTCATAGTAGATCACCTATTTCAAGTAAGAAGTGAGGCCGCTTCCATGGGAACCTTTAAAGGCGGGTTGCCCTAAAGTGCTTGATGAATCCAGGACCGTTGTTCAGGGCCAAAATGACACAACCGTAGAACGGGAAAATGGTCGAATTAAAGCTGTGTGTTGGCAATTGTCTTGGTTTACACCAACGGCAGAACAGTTCAAGACTATGGGTCACTGGTTTGCCAAGTAAATCCGATTGTCACTCACTAGGAAAGGTTCAAGGCGAAAGCTACCTATTTCGATGCAGCTTTAGTTCATGGTAACTCTCTCAAGTGTCTCCATGAATATTTGAAGAATTGTGGGGGATTGTAGGAAATTCTTCTTAATATTTCATTAAGGGTAATTCTGTCTTTTGTTTGGATTGGGTGCTTGTGAGGGCACACCCTTTGGGGGTTGCACCCCATCCCAAAGGGTGCCCTATTGGCACCCGTCCATGCCTTATATAAGAAGGCTTGATATCCAAATAAGATATAGAAAAGGTTCCGAATTTCATTCTGAGACATTTGTTTTTCCTTTGTTTTGAGAGAGTTTCACCATCTTCCTAGTTCATAAACTTGTGAAGGAGTGCTCCTTGTACAAGTAGCATCCAAGTTATCCTGGGAGAACGTTGGCAAGAAGAAACTGTAAAGCACTTGTGACGGGCGAATAAGTTCTTAAGGACATAGATCATCTCGACTTGGACAATACTGTAATCTCCATTTTCTGGTTTGTTTTAAAGGTTTTCTGGTTTTAGGGTTTCATGTATCTAGATCTACTTTTACTGTTTGATCTGTTTGTTTGCAAGTGATATTACTGTTTAATGACACATTCGTGACAACAAATATGTTATGTGGTTGTCATTAATTGGATCCTTCAAATCAGAAAATTAAAAATGTACAATTGTTATTGTTTTATAATTTTATTTTAGTTTCTTTTATAATTATGAACTATAAAAGATAAATTAGAACATGAAGTTCTAAGCTCATTAACTAATTATAGATTAGAAAATGCAGTTCTAAATCTACAAATAATTATAGAATCCGAAGTGCTATAATTACACTACAATTAAAGAACCTGAAGTTCTAACCTCAATTATTTTGACATTAGATTATAACCTGCAGTTTTAAATCTGTCATATAACCAGAAATTCTGAAGCTACAATATAATATCTATGAACTTGAAGTTCTAAATATATGCATGATATTCTTTTTATATCGTAATTAATTTTGTATATATATTATTACCACGACACTTATATTTTTTTATATTGATAAGGAACCTTGAAAATGTCAAGTCTCATAAACATATAAATTCATGCACTCGAAGTTTCTGGAAGAAACTATCTCTCTTGGGTTTTGGATGCCAAAATGCACCTACGACCTATGGGCCTGGAAAACATCATAAGTCAAACAAATTATACGTCCCTGCAGGATAAGTCAAAGGCTATGATTTTCCTTCGTCATCATTTGCATGAGAGCCTGAAAAGCTCAATACTTGACAGTTGAAGATTCATTGATTATATGGAATAATCTGAAAGAGAGATATGACCATCAAATATATTCTTCCTCCCTATGATCGGACAAATCTGAGGTTGCAGGACTTCAAAAAGGTTTCTGACTACAACTCTGAGTTATTTCGCATCACCTCACAGCTGAAATTGTGTGGTGAAAATATCACTGAAGAACACATGCTTGAAAGAACACTCACTACATTTCATGCATCAAATATGATTATGCAATAACAATATTGGGAGCGTCACTTCAGAAAATACTCAGATTTGATATATTGCCTCTTAATTGCTGAACACAACAATGAGCTACTGATGAAAAATCACGAGTCACGACCAACTGGGTCTAAGACATTCCCAGAAGCGAATGCAAATACACATATAAGCAATGAATGTGGTCAATGAGGTATGAGAGGATGCGTAGGGCATGGTTATCGCCCTCGTGGTGGTCATAAGAACTTAGGATAATGAAACAAAAAAGGATGGACAACACCTGAAGTGGAATGTCTATAAAAGAGATAATATAAAATAGTGCATAAAAAAATCTACCAAAAATGATAATTAACAAATTTGTTATCGATATGGAGGAAATGGATGGTCACGTATCTGTCGTGCAGATGACCATTTAATAAATCTCTATCAAGCATCCAAGAAAATGAAAGAAAAGAAGATTGAAGTTAGCTTTATCAATGACCCAGATCCCGTAGATCTCACTCATCTTGATGTCTCCGATTTCTTCGATGACCCAGAAGGAATGATTGATCACCTAATTGGTGATGGAAATATCTATCGTGATTAAAATTTAAATTTTATCTTTATTTTATGAATGGCTTAGGATTTAGGAATATTGAATTTTATTTGAACATTTTTTTGTCACATCATATATACTTTATTTTATATCTTTTACTTGATGTCTAACATTAATTTTATTTTCCAAGGATATGGACCCTACAAATAAATTATTTATTCTGAAAAATAAATGTGGGGATGTATTCTTGAAGGCTATAAACCTAATTGAAGGCTCTGAAAAAATCATAATCTTATTAGCAAGTGGAACAAAATTATACATTGAAAATGCTATATATTCAAACAGATCTAGTAGAAATACTAGGTTTCAAAGATATTTGCAAAAATGGGTATCATATTAAGACTTTAGATGAAAACAATATAAAACCAAAACATCTCAGGTAAGAAATATATATTGAAAAATCTTCCAGCTTTCTCATATGGATTGTATTAGACAATCATAAATACAATAAAAAGCCATGTAGTGATGAACCAGAAGTTCAATAATCCAAAGATGTTTATGTTATGACATAATCGTCTTGGTCATCCAGAATTTCAATAATCCAAAGATTGCCCTTGAATCCCCATCATTCTTACAAAGGATTCAAGGAAATATTTGTGACCAATCCATCCACAAAGTGGACCTTTCCGTTACTTTATGGTTTTGATTTATGCATTTGCACGGTTGTCACATGTTTGTTTGTTGTCCACATGTAATATTGCATTTGCCAAGCTACTTGCCCAAATGATTAGATTAAGGGCACGATTCCCAGATTATCCAATCAAAACCATACAACTAGATAATACTGGTGAATTTACATCCAAGACATTTGATGACTATTTACATAAGTTAGAATCGATGTTGAATATCCATTCCACATGTACATACCCAAAATGGATTGACAGAATCATTGATCAATCGAATTCAAGTAATTGCACGAACTTTGTTGTTACAGACTCAATTATCAATTTATACATGGGGTCATGTTATAGTACATGCGGTTGCATTAATTCACCTTAGACCCACAACTTATCATCAATATTCTCAAATTCAACTTGTTTTTGGTCACCAACCAGATATTTCCCATCTACGCACATTTGGTAGTGCTGTGTATGTTCCCATTTCACCCCCACAACGCACAAATATATGACATTAATATCGTTTGGGGATATATGTTGGTTTTGTTGGGTTTCTACTATAGTCCCAAGATCATTAAGCATAGAAATCATGTGTGAATACTCATAAGAAGTATGGCGGAATCATACTTACAATGATCGGCTTTTGCGATGCGAGGAACAACAAAAATCTTCAAGCTTTTCCTTCAAGGTGCTCACGGTTTTGCTCCATTTTTGTGCTCCATTTTTGAATCTCCAAGCTCCAAGCTTGGTGTGCATTTCATGCCCATGAGTGGGTTTCCCTATCACCTTTGTAAGACTCCTAATGTGTGCTAGCACTCGGAAAAATTTACCGCAAATCTCTCCCTTGTTCTTCATCTTGTTCTCGGCTTGAGAAGGAAGAAAGAAGAAAAAATAGCCCAATGCCGAGAGATAGTGAGGAGAGAGTGAGAAATTGTGTGTTGGTCTTTGATTTCCAAAATCAATAAAAGATATACCAATTCAACTTACAAAATTGGTACAAGCATTAAAGCCATCCAACCACCACCATCAATCATGACTAGTGACTAGTTGTCAATCACTCAAAGTGACAAGACATCCATCACTTGATTGACTAGTGATTTGACGCTTGATGTGACTTGTGGGCCGCACTTGAATTCGAAATGTGAGTGGGCCCAAAAACACTCCCGTGTTCGGGTTCGCTAATTCCGAATTAACGAATTTTCCGTTGCGACGTAATTAAATCAAATTTAATTAAATAATTATGCTTGGTAAAATTACTATTCACGTCACTAACGAATTAATTATAAATTAACTCTTTCACCCGAATTAAAATCTAATTTTAATTTCACGTTGAAATCTAATTTCGTATAATATATCGAATATATTATTTTATTGATTAATTCCAAATTAATCGTTCTCTCTCTTTAATAATATTTTATCCAGATAAAATATTTCCGTAATTAATCTCAGATTAATTTTCTCTCTCTTATAATTAATCACAGATTAATAAAGTGCGAGTCATACGTCATCGGTGAATCTTCGGGAAGCGACCCATGAGATCCCCAGATATGTTGGCAGTAAATCCGGTCGTCGGACTATCCGAAACGTACGTACATAGTACTACGTTTTTTACCGATTTACAAGACATGGTTGGCTTCTAGCAAAGCATCATGCCTACCCAATTCTCCAGAAATATTCTTAAAGGAATATATAATCTTATCAGGCGTAGTATACGTAGTATTGCGTATTACGATCCAGTATCGGATGTCATGTGTTAGGCCTGGGGCTGGAATTGTGTCTGCCCCGTATGAAGCACATATTGGATCTCTCGTAACTAGTCTCTATAATCGGATAAACATGACCTAGTCATAATATCCCGATAGTTGCAGCATAAAAGAGCACCAGTTTCGTATCCTACGTGATCATCATCTCCACTATGACTGGAGTGATACTTCTATCTTGACATCACACCCAATACACTACGATTCTCAATATACCCAGAAGAGGCGTACACAGAACCTGTTAAAGCCCTGGACGACCAAAACCAAAGTATATTGATTGTCGCAAGTATTAGCGGTGCAAGTCTCAGGTTAAGACCAAATACACCTACCCTGATTCGGACTTCCATAGACACATAGTCATACTACCAATGGAATTCCTAGGGTCTATCTAGAGAAGCTATTTCCGTACCATCGGTAAACACAACCTCCTATTACACTTGCATGAGTATATATACCCAAATATATGAGAACTATGCCGTTATACTCCCACAACGCGCACAAGTGTAATACTAGTCTATTCCGCATTATCGATGTCCAATCTCGATAATACTACGACTAGAGATATTTAATGATTAAACCTTCGTGGATTGATACTGTCTCATATCATCTCAATCCGGAACTAATCATAAGGGCCTTTTATCATTTATATATCTTGGTATTCTAATTACAAATGATAAAAGAGTAATTTCCTTTGTCACATAGTTAATTTGTACAACAACACCATGATCTGTACAAATAGTGATGCTATGGGTCATAATTGTCCAACAGGTTTTAATTCACCTTCCATTATTAGATATTTGGAACCTTGAACGAGTCATCTTTTTACCTACGTTTCGCGGATTGTCATTTTGATGAGATATTTTTTCCATCATTATGGGAAAAAAAGAGCCTTTAGAAGCAAAGCAAGAACTTTCTTGGAAAGTTCCTACCATGTCTCATTTGAATCCTCGCACCAACCAATGTGAAAATGAAGTGCGAATGACAATTCATTTGTAAAAAATTGCAAATCAATTACCAGATGCATTTACATATGTTGCAATAGTAACCAAGTCACATATACCAACTGCTAATACACCAGCCCGGGTGGTTGTTCCTGTTGAACAATCTAGTGTAAAGACAGCTAATGAATCATCTACTGCACGTCAGAAACGTGGTAGACCACTTGGTGTTAAAGATATTATTCCTTGGAAGAGGAAAATGAGAGATCCGAATCAAATTGAAAATAATGCTCGAGCAATAATTATACCCACATCTTCTAAATCACCTAGAACTGATAGTCCCTGAAGAATACTAGCCCCTGAAGAGGCTCAAAAATCCGAAAATGATGAAAAGTCTAAAAATTATACTTATACAGAGAAGTGTGGGATTGAAAGGAAATAATCATCAACAATATGTTTACATATACAATAGCTACTGAAATTACAAATGATTTTGAACCTCAAACTGTCGATGAATGTAGACAAAGACACGATTGGCCTAAATGGAAAGAAGCAATTCAAGCAGAATTGACTTCTTTAGCCAAATGTGAAGTATTTGGACCCATAGTCCAGACACCTGAAGATGTCAAACCCGTTGGTTACAAATTAGTGTTTATAAAAACGTAATAAACATAATGAAATCATTAGATATAAAACACGACTAGTTGCACAAGGTTTTTTGGCAAAGACCATGTATTGACTACGAAGATACGTATTCTCCTGTGATGGATACCATTACGTTTCGATTTTTAATTAGTTTGACAGTATTTGAAAGACTGGACATGCGTGTTATAGACGTAGTGACAACATGCCTTCATGGCTCACTGACACTGATATATACATGAAAATCCCCGAAGGATTGAAAATGCCTGGAGCATATAAATCAAAGAATCGTAAATTGTGTTCAATAAAGTTACAACGATCACTATATGGATTGAAACAATCAGGACGCATGTGGTATACTTGTTGGGGTTGGTGCTCAGAGCGCCAATCCGGGCCGTTTTTATGTCTGATTCATGAATACGAACATCCCCTTATTCCATAATATTACTTATTTATGGTTGCACCTCTTGTTCTTATATACGTATTCGATCTGATTACGATTAAGATTGAAACTAAATGTGGTTTAGTGATATGTATATATTAGACAAAGGCCTGATAATATATAATGCAGTACACAGTTACAAAGTTAGTTTGTAATTGACATTGGGAAGTGTCACTGCTATATGTATATTATCAACATAAGTTCCTGGTCAAGATTTGCTAACACGGGTCGTTAGTCAAATCCGTTGAGACCAGTACATGTCGTATATCGAGACTTGGTCCGATGGTTTATCCCAATGAACCATGAGTCTATGGAGACTCGTATAGACGTGTAGGTGTTTATAGTGGATAAACACTGAACGGCTCACCGAAGATTCTTAATGGATGGTACGCCAACGTCAATAAGAATCTTCTCGGGTTGAGTAGCATAGTGGTCCTTCGACTTGAGACACCACTGTGGATGTATGAGACATCCTCCACACTTAGATGGCAGTCACGTCACCGATCTATTTAGATCAGACCTCCGCCTGTTCGTTGGGTGTGGATCGATCCTCAGGATATCCTGTGTGTGTCAAGATAGGATCCGTCAGTTCTGTGTACAGAGCATATGTAGTCCATATATTATTAGCAGTCTGTTAAATCTGTGGCTACAGTATACATCGGAAGTAAGTTCCGAGTGTTATTTAGAGATTGCTAATAGATACGTCGACGAGATAATACCTATAGAGATTTGACGTTTACATCTATATCTCTGGGATTATCTGGATACCTGTGACGGAGGGATTAAACGTATGCAATGACCTCGACCTGTATGATTCAGCTAGTTTATCTGTGATCGTCATAATCTACGGGTGGATAGATTATGGACACGAAATTGGATTTCGTGACGGATATGCCTGAATCTAGAGAGTCTCAATAATGAAACATACTCGTAGAGCACTAGAGCAACATTTTAGAATAATGATGATTATTTATAAATCGTTAATCGTTAAACGAAAAATACATGCGAACGGGCCGAACCGTCATTTCCTAATTAATGTGTATTTGTATTTAATATATGATATTATTAAATACACATTAATAAATAGTCAATAAAGGTATTTGACATATATCATCAATATATGTATTTGAGATATTTAAAGTAAATATAATACATATATTTGATATATTTGTATTTAATTAATTATTTAATTATTTAATTGTTAAATGATTAATATAATTAAAATATAAATATATCACCAAATGATATAGTTAGGAAATGATTATAAGTGTAAATGTTTGACTTTACATTAAAGGAAAAGGTTGTCAAATTGATTTTGACTTCTTAAGATATTTGTTCAAAATTGTTTGAAAAATAAAATATCTTTTTCTTTATTTTTCTTTTAATTTCGGCCATAACACTTAAATATAAGAGTTATATTTTCTTAGTTGCATTTGTTGACTTATATAAATATCTATAAGTGTTATTAAGATATTTTATCAAGTTGATTAAATGTAAAGTGAAATGAAATTGAAATTACAAAACTTGTATTTCCTTTAGTGAATTTCGGCCAAGGCCATTTTGATACAAGTATATATTGTTTTTCATTTCATTTGGAAGTAACCTAATACACTTAAAGAAAAAACTCCATTAATGGAAGCAAAGGAAGCTTGTGAGAAAGAAAGAAGAAATCAAAGAAAGCTTGGATTTTAGTGAGTTTTTCCAACTTGCTATTAGAAAGGAAAATGTTCCTTAGGATCTAGGCTTTAACATATGATGTTCTTAGGTTATTTCTTCTTTTATTCTTGTGTTTTTTGATGGAAGTTTTGGTGAAAGTGTAAAGCATGTATGATGAAGGAAGCTTATGGCTATTGTAGTAATAAGGTTTCTTTTATGGTTTTTGGAAACCTTGTTGCTAATCTAGAGTTGTTGACCCACTCTTAGATGACCTAGATTTGATCTTGAGTTGTTTCATTGTGTTGAGACTTTGATTGGATGGAAGAAAGATGATTGAAGTAGTTGATTTAACCAATTTGGTCTAATTTGTCCAATTTGAAGAAATTGAAAAATTAGGGTTCATGAACAATTCCAAATTTGGGGGTTTTCATATATGTTGTGTATTTGGATGTGTATATGATGCATATAAAGTTTCATGTTCATTGGATTACATCTTGATGTGTTTTGATGCATGAAATGACAAAGTGCACAAAATGGCACCTTGGAGGTGCATTCGGCCAATGATTAAAAATTTGGGATTTTTGGTGCTTTTGGTGTTTTGATGTTTTGAACATGCTAAGTTCATCTTAGAAATGATTTAGAATCATTCAAAATTGATTAGATCAATTTCGGACTAAAATGGACAAAATACTAAAGTAAGGGTAATTTGGTAAATTCACTTAAATATGATTTATTTGAATTTTATTTCATAATTTGATTATTGGATAATTAAATAAATATGTTTATTTAATTAATCCGAGAAAAAGTTTTGAAATCGGAAGATACGATCTTCCGCCGCTTCCGCTGCGTTACCGGATTTAGCCCCTAAAACCCCTACAAAATGGTATCAGAGCGAGTCTGATTCTAGGCCTCCATAAATGATTAGCTTGTTTTATTCAATGTTTAATCATTTTTTTGACTTTATACATGCTTGGTATAATCTAATTTGATTAGATTTAGGGTGTATGACACTTAATGGAATATCCCCGCTTAATAAGGTTTTAAAGTAACTAGTATTTGGAATACTTGTTTCTTGGTCCGTCTTGTCAATACGGTTTATAAATATTTTTCGTTGACTACATCCGAGACCGTGCCTCTGCTGTGAGGGTGTAGCTGATAGAAATTTATTATGCCGAATGTATATTAGATACTAGATAAATTCAAGCGAAAGCGGAATCCTGAACGTGCCCTAGCTGTCAGGGTTACGCAAGTAACTTGAGTTTATCATTGACAAGTTTAACCTTGGTACGTCTCCTTGTGGGCCTGCCTTCGCAGCGACAACGAGAAACGACCAGGACCGGAACCTCGGAGTCACTGTGAGTGATTGACAATTAGTTGTCTACCTGTGAATATACGTAGGCGAGACCGTGCCTCTGCTGTGAGTCGAAATATATTCATGGGGTCCTCTTCCCATTATGGAATTCGATTTAATTATTGAATTCTCGTTTCTTTCCGGGGATTACGGCATTACGTAAAAATAGTGGGAGGCACTGCTAAGTTTAAAATATTCCATAACTTAGGCAGTGTATGTTATTATGGAAATTCCCGCTTGTTTGTTTCCTTATTCTATTGTTTATATAGAATTAAACTTTTATTTACTGCACACATATTATGATATGTTATCTGACTAGACTTTGGTTGCAGTCATTCTAGAATAGGTTCTAGATATACTAGACTAGGATATTATTAGATTAGTCTAGACCATCGGGAACTGTTGTTCTGATTTTCTTCAAAAATCAAGATGGTTAATGACTTAGTTTCTATAGTCATAACAGATAATCTAGATAGATATCCCTTTTAGGATGTAATACTTTAGTGACAATAGTTTCTTATGCAGTAGTAGGAATTGACTTGAATTAGTTCATGTCTCGAGATTCTTGACTGGCATTAAGAAAGCCCTATTAGGTATTTGTTTATCTAGTAATGACATTTCTAAGCTTTAATTACCTTTAGAGGTAATGTGTCTGACACAATTTGCTAATCAGTTATTTACAATGTTGTGAATAGTTGAATGCAAATAGTAAAGCTAAAGAAAGGAGATGTTTATATTGTGTATAGAAATATCGATTTTCACAATACTACAACTATAGGTATTGGATATCAGATCTCCCGTCTAGTTATTTGAAATATTGGTTAACAATTGTTTTGATATTTGATATCGGAACTTGCGACTATTGGATAGTCACTTGTTCTTTATAAACAATTGTTACATCTTATTTTATAATAACTAGTAGTGTCATTGACGTAGAGATAAACATAATAGAAACTATTCGGTAAAGTAAATAATTTAGAACGGTGCTTTATGAGTTTAATCACTTAAGCATTGGATGCTTATTCCGTATGGTAAATGATGGTTTGATACTAGATCACACACACATCCTTATCCATTTAATGAATATTGTATTCAGGAAAGTGATTAAGATCTCGTTTAACTAATGATTGTCATTGGACCACCAAATTTATTTAACTGATACATTGGATGTATGTAGTTTTATAAATAATAATTGCTTAAGATAGTTTTCTTTATTTCGTAACTTAGTTGATGATTGTCATAACTTAGTTACGTGTTTTGAAGGAACACATATTGAAAGTCTTGAAAGTATCAAGTACTTTCAATCCGTTCTGATGAAACGTAGATTGAACATTTTTGACTTGTTCAAATATATTCAATCTAAAGGTTTTAGAGAATTCTATCCTCAAAAATTCATAACATGTCTTTGAACTGTTCAAAGATCTTTGATACGATCAAACGTATGAATTTAAAGCAATTAGTTCTAAGGTTATTTAGTGAATATGATTCATATTCAATATTGTTCTTCCACGATTCCATCTTGATGGAATTGAGTAGTGGGAGCAATCAAATCTTATATGATTTGATTCGTCTGATATTGAAAGTTACGAATTAGTTTCAATACTCTTGGGGTTATACTCCAGTAACACTAATTCAGTCTCTTTAATTAATGTTCCATTATTTCTACAGTTGCATGTATGATATGTATAGGTAGAAAATTTGAATCTTGAAAGGTTTGAGATTTCAATCTTTCTTTTATATAATAGTTATATAATGGAAATTACTTACACCTCGGAGGTATAAGTAAAAGTTTATCGTTTATTCTGTTTAATAGAATATTGTATTCTATTAAATAGAATATCTTCCTACGATTCTAAGTAATAAAATCGTTTTATTACTTGGGTGTAACATCAGATGTTAACTATTGTAGAAAAACTTGACTTATTGAAGTCAAATGTGAGAATGATAAATTATAAATGGAACTATATAATTAATAAGATGAAACAACCTTATACATCTTCCGTGCAAGTCCAATAGGATAACAGAATCATTCACGAGTATTTGATACTTAATGGTTCCGTTGTTTTCTTATTGAAGAAAAATTATCCTATGACTTTTAATGGAAGCGATATTTGATATCGATTCTGGAAGTTCACCATTGAACCTTAGATCTAAAATTGTTCATAGCTTACTATGATCAAGTTTTGAACTTGATTACGCTTTCATTATGAATTAGTTCATGATATGTGCTAATTGTTTGCACAACGAAGCAATGTGAGCTTATTAAAGGTTTGACCTTTAAGATGATAGTGAGAGAAACGTTATACTCAGCAATCTATTGTAGATTCTGAGAAAACTTATCTCTAGTCACACTAATTGAACAATTAAAGATATATTGGTTAATGTTGATAATAAACTGTATATTTTAGTTAAAGAATGCAAAGTGGCGTTTTTGGATGACTTATTCAATAAGAGATCATTTGTGATTTCCTTGTTTGAAAAGTTCATTCTGAAATGGCCCTAGAGTTTGTGTTCTGCTGAGATCGCAGTTTAGTGTGCTAACTTACAGAGCCTATTGTAGACTCGGATAAGTCTTCCAGAAATATGTGTTCTCTATTTTTGATATCGTCAGATTGTCTGATCTTGTCAAAGTATAGAGAATACATATGTGATTAGAAGGGTTAGTGGGAGCGTACATATTACTTTCTAGTGTTATATATCTTAACGACATTATCATTATTATAGTAATAATGAGATGTTTGTAAGGTAAAAGGTTTACCTAAGTCTTCTTTACTCCGTAAAAAAAGTGGGAGTAGTCTCTGTTATATACGATAAAGTTTTATATAAGATATAAAACCAAGAGACTTGTGAGATACTCCTATTATTCGTACATTAGATATGATATCTAATAAAGACATAACTAGGCTATCTGTATGACAGTTAGTATAACTGTTGGACAGTTATTTGTTCTTATGTAAAGTATTCATTTTCGTAAAGGATGATTCCTTTTTCGAAAGAGATATTGATTAGAATGTCTCTAATCTTCATTTATCTTATGTATCATTTGATGATGACATAATAAATACTTTATAATGTGCGAATGTAGATATTGATTTAATCGTAATTGTTACGAGTTATTTTGACATCCTATAGACCATATGATGGATCTTGAAACACGTTCGTTCTTTGTGATATTTGAGATATAAGAATGAGTTTCTAATTCATGGAGAATATAGTTTGCAACCATTAGGGTCATATTAGTTTTGAGACTAATTATGACGTAGACAGTCTACGTCATAAAGAGTCACAAAAGATGCAGTGGGAGTGTCACGAAGGATTCTACTATTTAGTGGAATCAAATGCAACTTTTGAAGTATTGACTTATGAAGTTGCATAGTGACCTTATAAATTAGAAGTTTTAATTGGTGTTGTGCTTGCGGTTGTCCTCATAGTATTTTTGGATTTGATCCCTAAATACTTGGACAACTTAGTAGCTGTAGCATAATACAGATGTAGCATCAGAGTCATATTAATGTATAATCTAGATTCTACAAAATATGAATGATGCTGACTATGGGAAATGATAGAGTTTGTTTGACAAACTCAATATGTCATAGCGGACTTGTTTTTGGTTGCCTATCTTAAGTACTGGGTGAGCTTTTGAGGGCCATGTGCATACGATGCACATTGAGACGTGTATATGATACCGTGGAATGGCACTAGAGCAAGTGGGAGAAATGTTGGGGTTGGTGCTCAGAGCGCCAATCCGGCCGTTTTATGTCTGATTCATGAATACGAACATCCCCTTATTCCATAATATTACTTATTTATGGTTGCACCTCTTGTTCTTATATACGTATTCGATCTGATTACGATTAAGATTGAAACTAAATGTGGTTTAGTGATATGTATATATTAGACAAAGGTCTGATAATATATAATGCAGTACACAGTTACAAAGTTAGTTTGTAATTGACATTGGGAAGTGTCACTGCTATATGTAATATCAAACAAAGTTCCTGGTCAAGATTTGCTAACACGGGTCGGTTAGTCAAATCCGTTGAGACCAGTACATGTCGTATATCGAGACTTGGTCCGATGGTTTATCCCAATGAACATGAGTCTATGGAGACTCGTATAGACGTGTAGGTGTTTATAGTGGATAAACACTGAACGGCTCACCGAAGATTCTTAATGGATGGTACGCCAACGTCAATAAGAATCTTCTCGGGTTGAGTAGCATAGTGGTCCTTCGACTTGAGACACCACTGTGGATGTATGAGACATCCTCCACACTTAGATGGTAGTCACGTCACCGATCTATTTAGATCAGACCTCCGCCTGTTCGTTGGGTGTGGATCGATCCTCAGGATATCCTGTGTGTGTCAAGATAGGATCCGTCAGTTCTGTGTACAGAGCATATGTAGTCCATATATTATTAGCAGTCTGTTAAATCTGTGGCCACAGTATACATCGGAAGTAAGTTCCGAGTGTTATTTAGAGATTGCTAATAGATACGTCGACGAGATAATACCTATAGAGATTTGACGTTTACATCTATATCTCTGGGATTATCTGGATACCTGTGACGGAGGGATTAACGTATGCAATGACCTCGACCTGTATGATTCAGCTAGTTTATCCGTGATCGTCATAATCTACGGGTGGATAGATTATGGACACGAAATTGGATTTCGTGACGGATATGCCTGAATCTAGAGAGTCTCAATAATGAAACATACTCGTAGAGCACACTAGAGCAACATTTTGAATAATGATGATTATTTATAAATCGTTTAATCGTTAAACGAAAAATACATGCGAACGGGCCGAACCTTCATTCCTAATTAATGTGTATTTGTATTTAATATATGATATTATTAAATACACATTAATAAATAGTCAAATAAAGGTATTTGACATATATCATCAATAATGTATTTGAGATATTTAAAGTAAATATAATACATATATTTGATATATTTGTATTTAATTAATTAATTAATTATTTAATGTTTTTAAATGATTAATATAATTAAAATATAAATATATCACAAATGATATAGTTAGGAAATGATTATAAGTGTAAATGTTTGACTTTACATTAAAGGAAAAGGTTGTCAAATTGATTTTGACTTCTTAAGATATTTGTTCAAAATTGTTTGAAAAATAAAAATCTCTTTTCCTTTATTTTTTTTAATTCGGCCATAACACTTAAATATAAGAGTTATATTTTCTTAGTTGCATTTGTTGACTTAATATAAATATCTATAAAGTGTTATTAAGATATTTATCAAGTTGATTAAATGTAAAGTGAAATGAAATTGAAATTACAAACACTGTATTTCCTTTAGTGAATTTCGGCCAAGGCCATTTTGATACAAGTATATATTTTTTTCATTTCATTGGAAGTAACCTAATACACTTTAAAGAAAAAATCCATTAATGGAAGCAAAGGAAGCTTGTGAGAAAGAAAGAAGAAATCAAAGAAAGCTTGGATTTTAGTGAGTTTTTCCAACTTGCTATTAGAAAGAAAATGTTCCTTAGGATCTAGGCTTTAACATATGATGTTCTTAGGTTATTTCTTTCTTTATTCCTTGTGTTTTTGTTGATGGAAGTTTTGGTGAAAGTGTAAAGCATGTATGATGAAGGAAGCTTATGGCTATTGTAGTAATAAGTGTTCTTTTATGGTTTGGAAACCTTGTTGCTAATCTAGAGTTGTTGACCCACTCTTAGATGACCTAGATTTGATCTTGAGTTGTTTCATTGTGTTGAGACTTTGATTGGATGGAAGAAAGATGATTGAAGTAGTGATTTAACCAATTTGGTCTAATTTGTCCAATTTGAAGAAATTGAAAAATTAGGGTTCTGAACAATTCCAAATTTGGGGGTTTTCATATATGTTGTGATTTGGATGTGTATATGATGCATATAAAGTTTCATGTTCATTGGATTACATCTTGATGTGTTTTGATGCATGAAATGACAAAGTGCACAAAATGGCACCTTGGAGGTGCATTCGGCCAAGGATTAAAAAATTTGGGATTTTGGTGCTTTTGGTGTTTTGATGTTTTGAACATGCTAAGTTCATCTTAGAAATGATTTAGAATCATTCAAAATTGATTAGATCAATTTCGGACTAAAATAGACAAAATACTAAAGTAAGGGTAATTTGGTAAATTCACTTAAATATGATTTATTTGAATTTTATTTCATAATTTGATTATTGGATAATTAAATAAATATGTTTATTTAATTAATCCGAGAAAAAGTTTTGAAATCGGAAGATACGATCTTCCGCCGCTTCCGCTGCGTTACCGGATTTAGCCCCTAAAACCCCTACAATACTCGTTTAAGTGAATATTTAATGAAAGAATGATATATAAATGATTCTATCTATTCATGTGTCTTTATTAGAAAGTCTGAGTCTGGATTTGCTATTATAGCAGTATATGTTTATGACATGAACCTAATTGGGACTCCTGAAGAGCTTCTAAAAACTGCTGAATTTTTGAAAAAGGAATTTGAGATGAAAGACCTGGGAAAAATGAAATATTATCTCGGCTTGCAGATCGAGTATAAAACTAACGGAGTATTTATCCATCAGTTTGCATATATTGAAAAAATTCTCAAACGTTTCAACATGGATAATGCTCATCCATTAAGTACTCTCATGGTAGTCAGATCTCTCAATCCTAAAAAAGATCAATTCCGTCCTAAAGAAGATAATGAAGAAAAATTTGGTCCAGAAGTACCATAGCTTAGTGCAATTGGTGTCTTGTTATATTTAGCTCAATGCACCAGACCAGATATTGCATGCTCGGTTAATTTATTGGCAAGATTTCGCTCTGCCCCAACTCGATGATACTGGAATGAAGTCAAACATATCTTTCGTTATCTTCATGGGACTAAAGACTTGTGATTGTTTTATTCAAATGAGCTAACACAAAATCCAAGCCTTGTTAGTTATACTGATGCATGATATCTCTTTGACCCTCATAAGACACGTTCACAGACAGTGTATATTTTTACCTACAATAACATGACAATTTCATGGCGATCTACAAAACAGTCTTTTATTACTACATCCTCCAATCACTCAGAGATATTTGCACTACATGAAGCAAGCAGAGAATGTATATGGTTAAGGTCACTTATCCATCACATTCAGAGCACATGCAACTTAAACTCTACCACAAATATTCCAATAGTGATATATGAAGATAATTTTGCTTGTATTGCACAAATTAGAGAATGGTACATCAAGAGACATAACCAAACACATCTCACCTAAATTCTTCTATACCCATGAGCTCCAGCAAAGTAAACAAATTAATGTCAAGTAAATACGTTCAACTGATAACTTTGCAGACCTATTTACTAAAGCTTTACCGACATCAACATTTGAGAAGCTTGTATATAGCATTGGCATGTGTCGACTTAGTAAATTATCCTGATGATATCTTTTGAGGGGGAGAATTTCATCAGGGGAGCGTATTCATTGACATCATGAATTACCATTGGATAAAAGCGCATTGTACTCTTTTTCCTTCAACCAGGTTTTTGTCCCACTGAGTTTTATTTGCAAGGTTTTAATGAGGCAATGTTAGGTCAATTATTGTAAAATTAAAGTGATGGGTCCCAAAGGGGAGAGTTATAAATAATATGGTCTCACTTTTATTTTCAATTTTAGTTTATCTCACATTGCTTAGGGATAACAATCTTAACCTAATCACTTTTTATAAATAGAGAGCAACTCTTGTAAAATTTAATTTAGAATTAATAAAGAAAGCTTGCAGTTTTATAAGGTATTATCTCTTCTTTTATTTCTCTATGAATTTATAATAATTTTGAAAATATAAAATTCAAAACTCTCTGAAGATCCTCAATAAACACTAAAAAAATCATTTATTAATGATAAAAATATTAAACAATCTAATTTTTTTGAGTGAAGTAAATAAGAATATGAATCACTTATTACAAATAGAAAAGAAAATCTTTAATTAAGAAAATATAATAGTTTAAGGATATTAGTGTTATTATCTTGTATTATTTATTTAAATCGAATCAAATTTTTATTCTTTTTCATTATTTCTAACCGAATCATTTTCTTTTTCCCATAAAATTACCATTAAAATCCAAAAAAATATTGAAAAATTAAAAATTAAAATCGAAAGAATTTTGAGAAATCAAAAAGGCCAATTAATTAGTCAAAATCGTCTAAATTTCGGCGTCATTTTAAAGCATTCAAAACGATTGGATCGATCACTTAAAATATGATTTGCGATCAAACACCGATTAATCAATGCTTAAACTGAATAGCATAGAAGTTTATATTCTCTTTTTTTTTTTTTCTTCTTTTTATTAGATAAGTTTTATTTATAAATAAAGAGTTCTGATTTTTTATTTTTTTAAATTTAAACCCGATTTTAATCAAAATTGTAAAAATATACATGTATCATATATTAAATAGATACTTTTATAGGTTTTCAGGAAGAACAATGTGATTGTTAATTTTTGTCGTTTTAAAAATAACCTGCATGAAACTTGTTTTGATTCTGTTGAATGAGTTAGACCTTTTCTTTATATATTTTTGGTGTAATACTATTTCTCAATCCACTAAGAAATTTTGTATGCGAATTTTATTTTTCAGCCAATTTTCATAAATCTAAAACACAGCATGAATCCAAATTACTAAATGCTAATAGATAAGCAAACTTTAAGGGAAAGAATTTTAAACTGAACTGCTTTTTTCCACAAAATTCAGACAGTGATCTTGTTCAGTACAAGGAAAGGAAACTCAGATCGCAGTTAAAAGGAAAAGTTCCACACATGAAGAGGGTCAGATCATGTCTATATGTAAAATATGAAGGAGATTTAGAGAATAATACAAATGATGTACAATCAATCTTGCAGAAACAAAGAACTCTGTATCTCTCTATTCTTAACCTTCTCGGATCAAGTTGGTCGGTTCACTCAAGACATAATTTGGCAGTTCATATTTTGCACCTGCAAGACAGATTTGTAAAACATAGCAGTAGGCATAAAAAAGAGACATTTTTCCAAGCTTGAAGAACTTTAGCAACATATTTATACGCGATAGGTACTTTACAGCTTAAAGTACTAAAGAATTTCATAAGCCGCGAAGTACCTCTTTCGTCATAGCAAATTGTCAAATCAGCGTTTTGAACAATGACCCCTGCACTATCCACAATAGCTTGTGCAAGGCTTAGATCAGCTTCGGCAGCAGCTCGTAGTGCATCCCAGATCTCTGATGTCTCAGAAAAAATATATTTTAATATTTAGACTTGTAAGTATAAAACTCAAAAACAACATTTAGTAACTGGTAGTTCTCGACATAAACAAAATCTTAAGTAGGGGTGGGCATTATCGGATTCGGATCGGATCGGACCGAATCCGAATCCGATCCGATCCGAAATGCCCACGATTGTTTGATTCGATCGGATCGAATCATGTTATCGAACTCGATCCGATCCGATAATTATCGGATCGGATCGGATTGGTTCGATCCGAATTCGAATCGGATCGAATCGGACCAATTCGATCCGAAATCATCCTATTTCGGATCGGATTGGTCCGATCCGATCCGAATTCGGTGGGTTTGAGTCAAAAAAATCGAGCGGATCGGATCGGATAAAATCCGATCCGATCGAATTTTTTTTTTTTTTTAATATATAACGACATCGTTTTGCATATTTAAAAAAAAAAAAAAAATCCGATCCGATCCGAAATTCGTCGAACCGGACCAACAGGATTCGATCGGATTTGCAAATCGGATCGGATCGGATCGGATCCGATCCGATGCCCACCCCTACTTAAGAGACTGCTATGAGAAACCACCAATTTTACCCCACTCATGTTTGCTTTCATGAGAAATTACACAGATCATAAACAAGGTAACAATTTTTCTTCTTGTGGGGATATATTTTGTGAATAACTAACTATAGGAACCCCCAATCTTTGGGCATACCACTATGTCAACAATGTTCAGTCCATATTGAAGTTGAAACCTTTGATCTGAACTCTGAAATATAGAAAGCTCGCATTTTCATCACTGATAAGAATTAGTTTTCTACAAGACTGAATTTCCAATTTATAAAAATGCAGCTCTACAGTTGCTTCCCAGAAGTTTAAGATGATTGACAATATTTACTCAAGCATACAGATCCCAACACAACTCGGTTGTTATCATACATTGCCACTTAAAAGATTGTCTTAACAGGGTGATGCTATTTTATGATGCCCCGCCATTTTTTTCGTAATCCATATTCTCGATCTACTCCATATCATTAGCCAGCCAACTTAGATCACTTTGACTCTGGTATTAGTTTCTCAAGCATGGTTGTTAGAGGCGACGTGAGGCGCGCCTCGAGGACAGAGGCGCCTGAGGAGTTCCGCAAAGCGCATCCTGACATTTGAGGTGAGGTGACATCGACGAGGTGCGGTGAGGCGACAGAGGCGCGGCGAGGCGAGGCTAGCCGACAGAGAGACGAGGCTGCATTGATGCCATTTTTGTTTCAGCTATGAGACAGAATAAATAGCATTTTTTGATTTTTTTAGAGAAGAAAGATGAGCTTCGAACTTGAGAAAGAAGAGGAATAGTGTTGGGATTTTTTTTAATATAGTAATGTGCGAGAAGACAGTGTGAGATTTAGAGAGAGATGAGGTTTTGGTGGGAAACAGTTGTCAGCTTTTGTAAAGTTTTAAACTTTAAATTTGATATGTGGCTTGCTTTTTTGCTTAGAAAGAAAAAAACATCTGAACATGTCAAGTTGACACATCTAAAGAAATTTCAACAATTCCCATCCCCACTCCCTGATTTTGGCCCAACTCCAATATAAATTTGAAAAAAAAAGGAACCTGAAGGTTGTGGCTTGGTTCTTTCACTCTATTAAGAACATTCCTATTCATTACTGCTTCTTAAACAATGAAGGCTACTTATCCTGCAGGCACAATCATTTTCCTAAAATTGCCTATCATGATTTTGTCAACCTCATTCATCACTAGTAGAGAGTGAGTTTCACACAGTAGTTTCTATGATGAAAATGCAGCAAGAGGACTGCTAATGGCTATAGCAACTCCAAGATTATAATTGCTAAGCCAAGTTCTGGAGGTTTAAAATGAATGTACAAAAATATGTGCTGAAAGTAAATCTATTTGAAGATCTGCAATAAGAAAATATCAAGGAAATCAGCAGCAAAGCAGCGGATGCACAAATTCTGAAAGATATAATGGAGTCATGCTATTATAAAATGAATTGTAGTAGTAAAACAAACTTTTAAGTATTCCAATTTAGATTTTGACTTGCAAATGAAGAGATCAAGATTCAAGCTATAAGTTCTAATCAATTACCAGGACCTAAGAAGGGGTAATAAGTCCACAGCGGAAAAACCATAATTACTTCTTGAAGTAACATAAAAGAAGAGGCAATCGCCATCTTTCACTGAGATACATAACTTAGTCCATAAGAAGCCAAAAGAACTTTATTAAAACCAATTGTCGAAATTTGATGGTCAAACAAAAGAGAATAACTTATGTATAATGAGGTGGTATGCCAGACCCACCAATCAAACTGTCATTTAGCAAAGTAGGCGTGGGACAAGCAGGGGAACACAAATTTTTTATTTTTAATTTGATAGGTCCCACAATATTGAAGTTGATGTTCTCTGCTGGTCCCACACAGCTACGCCAAATGGCGGAGCTTAATTGGCTAGGCATACCACCTCAGCTTTGAGGTGGTATGCTCGGCATACATAAGTGAATCTCCAGACAAAGGACCATATAGTATAAAACCTCAAGTTAATTGTTGCCTAATTAAAAAACGAGTCTTCCTTAAATCATTTTCAGCATATTTTAAAATATATTAGGCCCAAACTTCTTGATTGTCTAGAAGCTTTCCACAGATGATGAGGCCCACACTTCCCTTAATTAACAAAGTATGTTGGATTTAATTATTATGTGCTTCAATATAATTCTTGATTGCACTTAATTCGCAGAAGAAAACAATAAGTAGCTCTTTCAAAAAAATTTCTGTCCCCTCATACATTATAGAGCCACACATTTTCAAGTTAAGATCTATTATTCTATCTTATTGAACTCCTTTCTTTATCTTTTTTGTTTTTGATAAATTAGGAATCATGATATTCCCATGCGTAATTCAAGAAATAGTACTAACTACTAAGCCATTCTGAGGGAATACCTTTCCGGCCACCATAATGAGGAGCAGTGTCCCAAAACTCATCACGTAGCTGCAACAATTGAGACTTTGTTATTGGCTGAGGATGCTTCCAGGGTTTCGGCTTTCGAATCTTTTTCGCAGTCCCTGATACAACCAATGTTCCCATCAGCATACTACACAATTCACACATTACATTATATCTAAAATAATCAAACTACAGTCAAGGAAGATTTTAACTCTTTTTCCTTTTTGGCAAGGAAGATATCCACTTAAAATTCATAGAAATTTCTGTAAAACACAGAAATCAACTTTGTCTTGTACCAATTTGATGTAACCACCAGAGATTCATGACTAACAAGTTGTTCCATGAAGGCAACGACTACCACTAAAACAATAGTTGAATGATACCAGATACATTACAATAAATGTAAATCACAAGCAGGAAAATACAATATTAAGTATTAACAAAGACATCGCATCAATCCAAAAGAAAAAAGAGGCAAATTTTCAGCCATGCTCAATAAAGAAGCTAAAAAATTACACGATACCACCTTATACCTAATTCATGTAAACATTGCTTCTACAGAAAGCACACTGCAACTGATAAGTCTTGTAATCCCATAAAATTTATCGCCACAACTAAACCCGCGGAATCAATTTAATATAAATTCAGTCCAGCGCCACCACTATTATATCAATTTCATATCCATGCTTTGGAATTATACTCTTGCTACACACTCGCTAAGCCTCGATTAAAAATAATAATAATAATAATAAATTAAAATTTAAAAAACTCACCGTCGGCTTTGCTCTGCGACGATCCAGCACAGCCCATTCTGCTTCTTCTTTGAAGTTGCTTCTTGTTTTTCACTACTCACCAGATAAAATAAATGCTAATTTTTTTCCTTTTAAATTCAGTTATGTGAGATTTTTTTTCCCGGTGAAAGTCCCTGGGGTTTCTCTCGTGAGTTGAAAAAAACATAAAGGTCAAAACTGAAAAAAGGTCCACGATGATTATGATTGGATAATTATATTATATATTAATTATAACAATGTCATTAAGCAGTTTCCTTTTTATTATTATTATTTTCACTTTTTTTTGTGTTCGTTCCCCTTTCGTGTAAATTTGATTGAGTGCGATGAGTCCTAGGGTATAGTTGTAGTACTAGCCATTGAATATTTGCCATGTCATGATTATAGAAATGATTGGGACCCACACCGCGGTCTTAATTTTTTATATTGGAGGGGAAAACTACTACTCCCCCCACCTAGGGATGGCAATTTTACCCACAAACCCGCAAAAACCCGCCCGCAATGTGTAGGATTTGGTAAATATATTAGTGGGTGCGGTGTGGGTTTGGTAATTTAAAGTAGAATCGCTGCGGGTGCGATGCGGGTTTGGTATTTAAGAAAAAAATGCGGGTATCCGCATACCCGTAATATTATTTTTTATTAATTAATATTTTTAGGACACTATAAAAAAACCTTCATATAAAACAACTAACAAAACATAAACCTAAAACACTAATCCACAGTTCCACACTCTCACTCAGCCGTAGCCCGCAACCTGCCCAACTGAAGATTTTTTGCATGACTATTATTTTTTTTTTCTAATCACACTTGTTAATAAAATTATAATGCAAAAATTTGGATTAAGTTCACATAATCAGAAACGGGAGAGGAGCAAAATAAGCTAGTGTTTGCTGCAACTTCAGTAGTTTTCCTGCTTCTTCATTACACTTACACCACTTGAGCCTTGTAAGCATCTTTCTTCACATTACACTTAGCATAAAAAATATGACCAAAGGTTGGTGATTACTTTTAGCTTATTGTCGATTGAGTTGGCTAATTTAGATCATTAAAATTATGAAGGGAATAACTCGTTTTAATTATGTTTATATGAAAAAATAAACATATAGTACTGAGTCTTTCATACATTATGTTATCTATGTACTGTATATACATACATTGCATGTTGTATATGTCAAATGAAAAACAAATGTGAAAACTACAGCTAGCAATTAAAAATAATTATTTAATTAAAAAAATTATATTATTAAGAACACAAAGTAATTCAATATTTTAAAAACCCTCAAAAAATCTGTTGGGTACCAATGCGGGTTTGGTAATTTATTTTTATATGCGTTGCGGGTTTGGTAATGAAAATTAAAACCCGCAACGGGTATGGTGCGGGTTTGGTAATTTATTTACATATGCGGGTGCGGGTTTGGTAATGGAAAACCCGCACCATACCCTACCCACTGCCATCCCTACTCCCACCCATCGACATGCGTCCCCCTTTTGTCCCCGGAAATTCCAAATTTGCCCCATGTGAGTCAAAAATTTCCTTACTTCAAATTTTCCCCCTGACATATATATGTGCCCTAGTATATCTTTATTTTTTGCTATTTATGCGCCCTAACATAACTTCAAAGTAAAAAAATTTGATCGGTCTAATTCGAAAATTATTTAAAAAAAATTGAATTTATGACAATTTTTAACCTGCATTATGTTAGAAATTTAGGTAAAGTATTTCAAAATTGGTCAGTTTTGCATTTTTGTCTATTTTTATTTGTTTAATAAATATTACAAATTTAATATTTATTAATTTAATTTTTTGATTATTTTTTAATATAATTAACAATATTTATGTATAAAAAAATATAATTTTATCAAAAAAATCAGTTATAAAATAAATTTTGACATAGTCTATTTGATTCTGATTCTGATTTTATTTTTACTTTATTAAAAATTATTTGTCTTATTAATTTCGTAAGTCAGTAGCCATATCTACTTTTACTTATTAAAAAAATTACTTTATTAAAAGTAGTGTAGATTCTATTCTAATTTTATATTTTCTTTATTAAAAGTTGTTTGTCTTATTTAATTTCATAAGTCAGTATCCATATATACTTTTACTTTATTAAAAGTTATTTGTTTTATTTGTGTTTACTTCTTATATAAATAGGTAATTTGTAAGTTTGAAGGTATTATCATTTGAGCCTCTTTCATCTCATTTACTCATTCCCCTTCAGCATATCATTTTCTCTTCTTATAATATAGTTATCATCTTAGTAAAACATTATGGATAACTATAACTTGGGCTCATTTTCAGATAGTTGGTCATGTGAAAATGTTGTTCTAAGTGGGGAAAGCATCTCCAACAATAGTCGCGATTATACAACTGAATTTACTACAGACCAGGTTAGTTATTATCGTTGTATTATGTATATTCGTTATTTTTTTTAAAGTATAGAAATTATGCATATTTATTATTTATACATTTTCGTTATATTTTTTTATGTAGATCTTTAAAAGTAGAGAAGATATGATAATTGGGCGAAAAGAGTTGGTCTAGAAAATAATATTGTGGTAGTGATTAAAAATTCTGCTAATTTAAAAGGCGGCAAGATGCCAAAGTGTCATCTTATGTGTGAAAGAGGAGGAAAGTACAGACCGCCATGACATATTGTTGAAGTCAATCCATAGTAAAGAATAGTGGGACAAGAAAATGTGAATGCCCATTTGAGCTGCGAGGTATACCAATACCTCCCGACGGTGTTATGTGGGGATTAAAGGTTACATGTGTTTCCATAATCATAAAGTAGCATAATATCTTGATGGTCATGAGTATGCCTCTAGGCTAAACACCCTTAGAGAAACAATTTGTGCTCGACATGGCCAGCAGCACCGCACCTCGTGAAATTCTTATTATTTTAAAAGAAAGAGACACGTCAAATAGTACGGGAATCAGAAGCATTTACAATGCTATTTCCATCCATAAAGAAGCTAAACTGGGTGGTCTAACTTCTATCAATATGTTTTGGATCAATTGATTAAGAAAAATTACTTTTATGATTACCTTACAAATCCAGACACCAATGAAATTACAGATATTCTTTGGGTCCATCCTAAAAGCCTAGAGCTATTTGTTAATTTTCCGTCTGTATTGACTATTGATGCCACATACAAGACCAACGAGTATCGGATACCGCTATTGGAGGTTGTTGGTATCACATCCATAATGCGAACTTACTCGCTTATGTTCGCATATCTTAGTAATGAGACGGCAGAGCAACTAACATGGGCATTATCAATATTGAAAAAATGGATGGTTGAAAAAGAGGCCTCGTTGCCATCAGTATTTGTTTCAGATCGTGATTTAGGACTCATTAAAGGCATAAAAACATGTTTTCATATGGCACATCACATTTTTTGTATTTGGCACATAAATCAGTGTGTAATGAAGAAATGCAGTCCTATGCTTGGTATGCCGTGGAAACACTTTTATTCATCATGACACTCTCTTATTAATTCATCAACACAGTGGTCTTACCAACAGAAATGAGAGGTGATATGCGAGGAGTTCAAACAATACAATGGTGCTCTAAATTACCTTTGGGAGACGTAGTTACTGTTGGACAATTATGACCCATAGCGTCACTATTTGTAAAATACATTGTGGTTTTTGTACAAATTAACTGTGTGACAATGGAAATTGCTATTTTATCATTTTGTAATTTGATTACTTGAATATATAAATGATAAAAGTCCTTATGATTAGTTCCAGATTAATAAGATATGAGACAGTATCAATCGACAAAGGTTTAATCATTAAATATCCCTAGTCGTAGTTTTATCGAGACTAGACATCGATAATGCGGAATAGACTAGTATTGCACTTGTGCGTGTTACGGAAGCGTAACATTATAGTTCTCATATATTTAAGTATTGGATACTTATGCAAGTGTGATAAGAGGTTGTGTTTACCGATGGTACGGAAACAGCTTCGCTCTGGATAGACCACTCGGAATCCCATTGGTAGTATGACTATGTGTCTATGGGAATCCGATTCAGGGTAGGTGTATTTGGTCTTAACCTGAGACTTGCATCGCTAATACTTGCGACAATCAATACGCTTTGGTTTTGATCGTACGGGACTTTAACAGGTTCTGTGTACGCCTCTTTTGGGTTTATTGAGAATCGTAGTGTATTGGGTGTGATGTCAAGACGGAAGTATCACTTCAGTCATATGGAGATGATGATCACGCAGGGATACATAACTTCTTCTCTATTATGTTGCAACTATCGGGATAATATGACAAGGTCATGATTATCCTATTATAGAGACTAGTTGCTTGTGATCCGATATATGCTTCGTACGGGGCAGACACTATTCCAGCCACAGGCCTTGCATGTGACATATGATACTGGATCGCAATACGCAATACTACGTATACTACGTCTGACAAAGATTATATATTCCTTAAAGAATATTTCTGGAGAATTGGGTAGGCACGGTGCTTTGCTAGAAGTCAACCATGTCTTGTAAATCAGTAAAAATGTGGTACCGGGTACGCACATGTTCGGATAGTCCGACGACCGGATTTACTGCCAACATATTCAGGGATCTCATGGGTCACTTCCCGAAGATTCACCGATGACATTTGACTCGAACATAATTAATCCGGGATTAATTAAAAGAGAGAAGAAAATTAATTTGGGATTAATTACAAAGAATTTATCTGGGATAAAATTCAATTAAAAGAGAGAGAACGATTAATTTGGAATTAATCGATTAAAATAATATATTCGATATATTAAATGAAATTAGATTTCATAACGGAATTAAAATTGGATTTTAATTCGAGCGAACGAATTAATTTAGAATTAATTCGCGAGCGACTTTAATAGTAATTTTGCTAGGCATAATTATTTAATTAAATTTGATTTAATTAAGTCGCAACGAAAAATTCGTTAATTCGGAATTAACGAACCAGAGCCCGGAATGTGTTTGCGGGCCCACTCGGATTTTGAATTAAAGTGGGGCCCACAAGTCGCATCACAAGTCACATCACTTGTCCATCAAGTGTCAAAGTTGAATGATGAGAGTGGTTGGGAACATTAAATGCAATTTTCCCTCCAAACATTTGTTTTAGTTTTTTGGAAAAGCATATACCAAATTTGAGAGACTTTTTGGTATTAGGTTTTTTTAGAAAACAAAACACAAAATTGAAAAGCTCTCTCCTCTCCCTATTCTCTCATTGCCGTGACATTGCTCTCCTTAGTGAGAAAATTTGTTACAAATTTTCTTCATTGCTAGCACATTCAAAGATCAAAAAAAGGTGATGGGGAAACATCCATTGAGTTTGGAATCCCATTCACCAAGCTTGGAGCTCAACCCACAATCATCAAAGAGGAACTTGGAGCACTTCAAAGGAGGCAAAAGTTTTGAACTTTCCATCTACATCCAACCAAGCATTGTAAGTATTTTCCGCTACTTCTTTGCGTATTCACACATCTTTTATGCTTATTAGATCTTGGGATTGATCTTAGAGACCCAACAATGGTATCATGAGCCTATTTAAGCATGAAATTGATTATGGTTTATATACCTGAATTTGGGTATTTTTGCTTGGAGCATGATTTAATGAAATTGAGTGTTTAAGTATGCTTAGATAATGATAACTAAGAGTTATGCATGATTAATTTTATGAAAAATTGATTAGATTAATTTCCCCCCCAAATTTAATGGCTTGGCCGAAAATTGATGAACCCTAAATTTAATGCTTAGATAATGATAACTAAAAATTGATTTTGACTTTTTAGACCATTGGATGTGTTTAAAATGTTTGGATATATTGATTTGTGATTTAATTGGATTGAAATCAAAATTAATGAAAAAATATCCATATTGTCGTGAGCCTTAGTAGCATGTTAATGACTTGATTTTGTTTCAATAATATTGGACATGTATTGAAAATAATAAAGCATGATTAATTATGTAAATTGGTATTTTGGAAATGTTAATTTGAATAATTAATTATGGCTATACACTTTAATTAAATAAATTGTGGTATTTGGAATATTAGATTTTAATTAATTAGGCTTAATTTGGATTTGGGCTAAAATTGTTGTATTTGGGCCTAATGGGCTTGGTTGGGCCAAGTTGGTATATGACAATTGGATTGGATCCAAATTGGGCCTAAAACCATTTCATAAAGTCCAAAAATAATAAATGGGCTTTTAAATAATTAATTGGGCCTAATGAGCCAAAATTAATTTTATGGCAAATGGTGATTCCTTATTGGGCTTTGGTTGCCAAAGTCCATGCCTTTAGAAATTAATTGAAAGCCCATTGGACTTTAATTAATTGACATTTGATGTTAATTGGGCTAGATTTAGAATCTAAATCGTAAAGGCACATTAAAAGTGTAATTATTTAATTTGGAATTAAATAAAGAATTAGTATTGAATACAAATTAAATTGTATTTAAAATTGTAGTTCAATATAATTAGAGAATACGCATTTTGAGTACTTATTCTCAAATGAGTTGGACTCGCGCAAATCAAATCGTTGTTTGAATATTGGATGATCACTTAATTCAAAGATTAATTAATTGGATTAGATTGATTGAATAACATGCTTTGTGTGAATACATGGATGTATTGTATGAATAATGTATATCAGATGGATATTAGATGGGTGATGGCAATTTTGGAAATTATTGTAATAAATTTAGAATTTATTAAATTGGACCTGCGTGTCAAAGTCTGTTCAACGGACTCTGTATGAAATATGGACAGGAAAGAAACCGGGTTTCTCATTCCTGAAGATTTGGGGTTACTGGGCATACGTTAATCGTTTGGATGGTATCAAACTTGAACTCAAATCGGATAAGTGTCTATTTGTAGGTTATCCTTGGGAAACCAAAGGATATTACTTCTACAACCCACAAGAGAAAAAAATATTTGTTGCTCTACATGCGGTATTCCTTGAGAGGAATTTCTAAATGCAGTGGTAAGTGGGAGGAAAGTAGAACTCGATGAAAATCAGAATGATACTGTTCCTAGCACCGATTCCTTAACGGAACATGAACAGTTCATCAGAGATGTGACTGTACCACAATCTTCGAATACACAAGAACCGCGTAGGTCGGAGAGAGTCAGAAAACAACCTGAGAGGTATGAGTTTCTAATCTCACCTCATGTGGATATTAATCTTATTGAGGAAGACGAACCAGCTACGTATGAGGAAGCGATACAAGGTATCGACTCCGGTTTATGGCAAGATGCCATGAAATTCGAAATGGATTCCATGTACACCAACCAAGTTTGGACACTGGTTGATGCACCAGAAGGCGTAAAGCCTATTGTTTGCAAATGGGTCTTCAAGAGGAAGACCGACATGGATGGCAACATACAAACGTACAAAGCTAGGCTTGTAGCGAAAGGGTATTGTCAACGACATGGTGTCCATTACGATGAAACTTTTTCACCTGTTGCCATGATTAAATCCATTCGGATAATGCTTGCTATTGCTGCATATTTTGATTACGAAATATGGCAGATGGATGTCAAAACTGCTTTCCTTAACGGAAACCTTTTGAAGGATGTTTATATGCAACAGCCTGATGGTTTTGTCATACCAAAATATGCAGACAAGGTTTGCAAGTTAAATCGATCCATTTATGGATTGAAGTAAGCATCGCGTTCTTGGAACCAACGTTTTGATGAGATCATAAAAGAATATGATTTCATTCAAAACGAGGATGATCCTTGTGTATATAAGAAGGTTAGTGGGAGCACACTGACATTCATTGTCCTTTACGTTGATGATGTATTGCTTATTGGCAATGACATTCTCATGTTACAATCGGTGAAAGCTTGGCTTTCATTAAAATTCTCCATGAAAGATCTGGGAGAATCAACCTTTATTATGGGAATAAAGATCTACCGGGATAGATCTAGAAAGCTGCTTGAACTCTCCCAGAGCATGTATATTGACAAAGTGTTGAAGAGATTCAACATGGAACAGTCTAAGAGGGGACTGTTGCCAATGTCACATGGTATCACTCTATCTAAGGACATGTGTCCTAAAACTCAAGATGAGAGAGACAACATGAGTCGGATCCCGTTCGCTTCGGCAGTCGGATCGATTATATATGCCATGATATGTACGCGACCTGATGTCTCTTATGCTTTGAGCATGTGTAGTCACTTTCAGGCCGATCCAGGTGATGGTCACTGGGTTGCGGTTAATAAAATCCTTAAGTATCTTAGACAAACTAGAGATGAGTTCTTAATCTATGGAGATGGAGAACTTAAGTTAACTGGGTTTACCGACGCAAGTTTCTAAACTGATAAAGACGACTGTAAGTCACAATCTGGGTACATATTTTGTTTGAACAACGGAGCAGTAAGCTGGAAATCTTCCAAGCAAAAGAGTGTTGCCGATTCAACAACAGAAGCAGAATATATTGTTGCAGCTAAAGCAGTAAAAGAGGCAGTTTGGATCCGTAAATTCCTAATTGGATTAGGAGTAGTTTCGTTAGCAGCTGAGCCCGTTCCATTGTATTGTGACAATAACGGGGCTATAACGTAGGCTAAGAAATCGCGGCCTCATCAACGATCCAAGCATGTTCTTCGACGTTTCCATCTGATTCGTGAGATCATACATCGTGGCGATATGAAGATTAAGAAGGTCGCATCAGAGGACAACATTGCAGATCCGCTGACGAAAGCTATTCCTCAGTAAAATTTTGAGCGACATGTACATAGTTCATGTGTTAGATGCTTGAGTGACTGGCTATAGGCCAAGTGGGAGATTGTTGGACAATTATGACCCATATCGTCACTATTTGTAAAAGACATTGTGGTTTTTGTACAAATTAACTGTGTGACAATGGAAATTGCTATTTTATCATTTTGTAATTTGATTACTTGAATATATAAATGATAAAAGTCATTATGATTAGTTCCGGATTAATAAGATATGAGACAATATCAATCGACAAAGGTTTAATCATTAAATATCCCTAGTCGTAGTATTATCGAGACTGGACATCGATAATGCGGAATAGACTAGTATTGCACTTGTGCGTGTTACAGAAGCGTAACATCATAGTTCTCATATATTTAAGTATTGGATACTTATGCAAGTGTGATAGGAGGTTGTGTTTACCGATGGTACGGAAACAGCTTCGCTCTGGATGGACCCCTCGGAATCCCATTGGTAGTATGACTATGTGTCTATGGGAATCCGATTCAGGATAGGTGTATTTGTTCTTAACCTGAGACTTGCATCGCTAATACTTGCGACAATCAATACGCTTTGATTTTGGTCGTCCGGGACTTTAACAGGTTCTGTGTATGCCTCTTCTGGGTTTATTGAGAATCGTAGTGTATTGGGTGTGATGTCAAGACGGAAGTATCACTTCAGTCATATGGAGATGATGATCACGCATGGATACATAACTGGTTCTCTATTATGTTGCAACTATCGGGATAATATGACAAGGTCATGATTATCTAATTATAGAGACTAGTTGCTTGTGATCCGATATATACTTCGTACGGGGCAGACACTATTCCAGTCCCAGGCCTTGCATGTGACATATGATACTGGATCGCAATACGCAATACTACGTATACTACGCCTGACAAAGATTATATATTCCTTAAAGAATATTTCTGGAGAATTGGGTAGGCACGGTGCTTTGCTAGAAGCCAACCATGTCTTGTAAATCGGTAAAAATGTGGTACCGGGTACGCACATGTTCGGATAGTCTGACGACCAAATTTAGTACCAACATATCCAAGGATCTCATTGGTCGCTTCCCAAAAATTCACCGATGACGTTTGACTCGAACATGATTAATCTGAGATTAATTAAAAGAGAGAGAAAATTAATCTGGGATTAATTACGGCGAGAATTTATCTGGGATAAAATTCAATTAAAAGAGAGAGAACGATTAATTTGGAATTAATCGATTAAAATAATATATTCGATATATTAAATGAAATTAGATTTCATAACGGAATTAAAATTGGATTTTAATTCGGGCAAACGAATTAATTTAGAATTAATTCGCGAGCGACTTTAATAGTAATTTTGCTATGCATAATTATTTAATTAAATTTGATTTAATTAAGTCGCAACGGAAAATTCGTTAATTCGGAATTAACGAACCCGAGCCCGAATGTGTTTGCGGGCCCACTCGGATTTTGAATTAAAGTGGGGCCCACAAGTCACATCACTTGTCCATCAAGTGTCAAAGTTGAGTGATGGGAGTGGTTGGGAACATTAAATGTAATTTTCCCTCCAAACATTTGCTTTAGCTTTTTAGAAAATCATATACCAAATTTGAGAGACTTTTTGGTATTAGGTTTTTTTAGAAAAACAAAACACAAAATTGAAAGGCTCTCTCCTCTCCCTATCCTCTCATTGCCGTGACATTGCTCTTCCTAGTGAGAAAATTTGTTGCAAATTTTCTTCATTGCTAGCACATTCAAAGATTAAAAAAAGGTGATTGGGAAACATCCCTTGAGTTTGAAATATCAGTCACCAAGCTTGGAGCTCAACACACAATCATCAAAGAGGAACTTGGAGCACTTCAAAGGAGGCATAAGTTTTGAACTTTCCATCTACATCCAATCGAGCATTGTAAGTATTTTTCGCTACTTCTTTGCGTATTCACACATCTTTTATGCTTATTAGATCTTGAGATTGATATTAGAGACCCAACAGTTACACCCTTACAGAGACCAATTTATTTCAGCATGGATTGATACATGTATGCACTTGGGGAGCAATTCAAGTCAAAGGTATAGTTACTTTATTGCCTTTCTAATTTAATTTTCGTCATTATTGTGTAGCTAATGAAAAAATACAATGTTTTTTTTTAATTACAGGGCCGAGTCTGCACATTCGATATTGAAGTTATATTTGGGAAATACCATGTCATCCCTACAAATATCTTTTGAAAAAATACACAAGATGTTGAGAATTCAGTTTGGGGAAATTCAGAAGTCATTCGAGAAATCTTTGAACATTCCACGCCATACACATTTACGTGAGGAGATTTTTAATCAAATACAGTGTCGGATTTCATTGGAAGCGATGAAGTACATTTATGATCAGTTCAAATGTGTTGAAGAAGCATCTCACCAACTAGTCGGCATGTGCAACTGTTCATTTAAAAAGGTATACGGATTGTCATGCGTTCATGATATTGCATATTACCTTCATCTTTCCAGTCCAATTCCGATACAAAGTGTTGCCGCACATTGGAGGAGGTTATCTATGCACGTACACGAGTTCAATTACGATGCAACACCACCTAACATGATATCGAACGTTGTTGAAATATTAGATGGGATGGATCCATGTATGCGTGAGCATATGATAGAAATGTTTCTCGATATGACAGATCCATCTCAAAGCACAATTCGAGTCCCTTCGTACAACACTGAACATAGAGGTTGACCTACATGCAGAGATGACCAAAGTAGATGCCACATACCTTCTTTTGGATGATCAGTCTCAAGTTCCACCCTTCTGTGATACCTATATTAAGAAATTACCTGTGGCATATCAACGTTATATTTCCCACACTATTGATGTTCAAGCTGATGGCCATTGTGGATTTAGAGCAATAGCTGCACTAATCGGGTATGGCGAAGAAGGTTGGGGTGAGGTACGATGCGATCTTATTGAAGAGATTCAACAAAATAAGAATTTATATGATCGATTTTATCCATCAAACGGATGGGCAGACAATCTATTACATTTATTGTATTTCTTCCAGTCGCCGGCACCAGAGGTACATTGGATGGACTCAATGAGTTTAGGATTTTTCATCGCATCGAGGTACAATCTTGTACTGCATACATTTGCTGAGAATGTTTGGAGTTGTTTTACTCACTTGCCATTAAGGTCCCCTGCAGTTCCAGAGCAGAGCGTTAAGAAATAGCTATTGCTCATGTTGGTAGACATTTTGTGCAAGTTTTCTTACACCCTCATTACCCTGTACCATCCATCCCAATGTGGTGGTGGGAACATTCATCATACGAAGCTAAAGAATGGGCAACTCGTCATATGATTCATAATCAATTATGGTACGAAGTATCGAGTATCTCATCAAGTGCGCTAGGAGGAGACTTTGGAGGCAACATATATTAGAATTTGTGTTTTTATATTTTTAAGTGTAATTTTTTATGTTGTTATTTGTACTCTTTTTTAAATATATATTTCTCTAATATACATGAGAATATTTTTATAATACATAAGTAGTGTTGAATAAATTAAAAAAGAATTACAAAAATTAAATGAATAAATGAACACAAAATAATTAATAATAAATATGAAATTTGTAATATTTATTAAACAAATAAAAAAGATTAGATATATAAAGAACAAAAAAAAAAAATTAAAAAATAAAAAAAAATAAAAAAAATTAATTAATAAAAAAAATGTAAGTAGTGTTAAATTAATATATATATATATATATATATATATATAATATATATATATATATATATATATATATATATATATAAGTAGTTTTAAATAAGTGTATATATATATTGTGAGAGTGGATTTTTATAAAAGAGAGGGACAATTTCAGCATTTTAAGTAGGAGAGAGAAGGTGAGAGTTTTGGGGGTGTGAGTAGTAGCCCTCATTAGAGGGTGAGAGGAATAATCAAACAACACCTGAAAGTTTTTGATAAATGGTGTGATAATACCAATTTTTTTTAATGAATGGTGATATGTAAAATTATGTGTTTGATAAACATAAAAAAAAAAGTTAAGAGGATAATTTTATATTATGTTATACTAAATTATCGTGGTGCGTTTTTTTTTTTTTTTTTTTTTTTTTTTAAAAATTTTTTTTAAAAGATGAGTATAAATTAAAATTTTAATTTTTAATAAAATTCTGTTTTTAAAAAAGTCATGATAATCTATAAATAATCTATATAAAAATTAAAATATCTTTAAAACTAATTTTTATTTATCAAAATATTTTAACATTAACCAAACCATAAAAAAAATTAGTATTTTGATCAAAAATATAATTTTATTATCTTATCACGTAATTAAAATTTAAGCAACAATTTATTGTTCAAATCAAAGAAGTTGCATTGCAATTAAGATGGACTAAAAAGTGCTTTTGGTGTTTGACAAATGAAGAGTTAGCACACAAACAAACATGACCCAACTTTATAAAGTCACGGGTTTTATATTATATAAATAAAGTTATTTTTTTTTTTTTTTTTTTTTGTGCTGTCATGCTCATGAATTTTGTCGGTCACATTTTCATCTCATGAATTGTGCTAATAAAAATGCAAAATCCATCCCATTTTAGCCATAAACACATCTTCGTATCATGTGATTTGAGGGATACAATCAAAGTGAAAAGCCACTTTTTCAATTAGATTTTTATTAATTTATTATAAATTCAACTTCTATTGATTGATAATCTTTCTTGTGGGGAATTCATCATATAAAAGCGATTTTCAGAAGGTGTATATCAGTTTTTTTTTTTTTTGAAATCGTTGGAAATTCCACAGTCAAACCATTTATTACGGGCTTAAGCGGAGCAGGTAAAACCCCTGACTGTCCCAGATTCTTACAAGAAACACACACTCTGGATTCGAACCTAGGACCTTAAGGTGAGATCCTGAACCATACCACGCCCTTTGGGGACGAGTATATCAGAATATATTCCTACATAAAATCATCTTCTACGAATTTATGATTCCTTCGGGGTATTATTTAACTAATATTTTTAAATTTATCATAAAAAGATTTTAAATATCAATAATTTTAAGAAGACGGTTTTTTGTAATATTTTAGTGATATTCTTACTTCAAGCAATTATATATTCTAGTCTCTCTACAAAATGTACAACTGCTTAAAGCAAAAATGTCACTAAAAATGTCCTCCTAAAAATGTCCTCTAAATATTTTTGATTTTGAGAAAATACTTCTAATAAGTGTAGGAACACATCCAAATTAAAATAAAACAAATTCATGAATTTAACTCACTTAGGATTTAACCACATATGTATTATTTAGTCTCAAATTTATTCACATAAATATTGAAATAAATTGAATTTTTCACAATACAATTGCATAATCAACTTAATGATGATCAGCCTTTCAAATGAGTTGTATACCTTAATTTGCTGAGATTGCCCTTAATCAACTTAATGATAAGCCTTTCAAATGAGTAAAATACTCAAATATATATATACATAGAAGATGTGAGGAAGTTACTTAACTGTTCAATTTCCATAACTTATATCTGTTAGAAATATATATCTTCTCGAGAGATGGAAGGATACCACAGTAAACTATTGTGGATGCTGGAATTCGGCCGAGGTCCACAATCAGAATTTGTAAGTTGGGGGCATTAGCGATCCTGCAAGACAAAGGTAGAGTGAGCGGGAGTAGACTACCCACCGGTGTGGTGGGTGCCGGGGGCACTCCGACGCTCAAGTCAGTAGTATGAAATGAGCAGTAAATGTGTAAAATGTGAAAGCAAGGCTTACTATTACCATGACCTTCTTTGGGTGGCCGTGAGGGCGGAATGAAGTGTTTAAGAAATGTGAAGCTCTGAGAGCTTGTGTCAGAGAGCAGAAGCTGTAAGAGAGAAGTCAGGCTTGCTTCCTCCATTCGTTTCTCGAATTGTGTTGTAATTTATAGATGAAGATGGATGACTTTTGCAGCTGGCATAAGTCCATTATATGCTAAGATATATTTATTTAATGATCAGAAGTGGAGTAGGATAATCATGTTTAGGGAAAGTGGGAATCGGTTGGTAAAGGTTTGGCTTTATGCGTGAATCAAGTGGAATAAGGTTTTTATTGGGCTTCTCTTGGGCTTTCATCTATGTCTATGGGCTTAGTCTTTATTTTCGGGCTTTGTATACTATTTGGGTTTTAAGGTAAAAGACGGTTTTATCCTTGACCCAATTTTGGTCCAAACAACTATGTATGCAGTATCATCAATCATTTATCACATTACACTCTCTCGATCTTTTTTTCAATTTTATTATTTATTTTATATTCACAATCATATTTGATAATGTAGAATGCCATAATTAGTCGCCCAATGAATACAAGCTAATGCGATATTATTCATATAATGATATTTCTCTTTTCTCGAATCTCTCAACCTCAATTCAATTCGATTTTCCAGAGATATTCTATTGGATTGAATCTCTCATGATATTCTAAGAACACTCCAAGATAACGATTACCAAATTTAAGCTTTGAGAAACATACAACAATCTAATAGGAACTACATGAGATTAACATAATCTCAAAGGTCTCACCAATATCAAAACATAAACTTTTACTTGTATTACCCTTATTAGTTGTAATTATGCATGTGGTATGAAAACACGTGTTACAGTATTCTCTCTTTTCCCATGGAGCGTATGTCTTATAAAAATTCCGTACATATGATAGTTCAAACAATCACAATATCTATCTCATATCTAATATTAAGACAGATACGGTGAAATAAACATAATCACCTTAGGTCATATCACAGAGAAAATGACCTCGTAAAATTGAATTATTAACATGACGCCATTAAAGTTCCTCCAGCAGCAGCATCTATTGTGGTTATCATTAGTCCAGAAAGTCCATTATAGAAGGTTTGGACTTGTAGCCACTTTGCAATCTCATAGAGATGACATTTTCTGAGCAACTCCTTGTATCTTTCCCAAGCTTCGTAGAGGGATTCTGAGTCATGTTGTACAAAGGATGTAATGCCATTCCTCAGCTTTACAGTTCTGGCTGGGGAAAGTACTTTGCAAGGAATTTGGTGGCAAAAGTGTTCCAAGTTGTGATGGAACCTGCTGATAGTGAATATAGCCAAGCCTTAGCTCTGTCTTTCAAGGAATATGGAAAACACGCAGTCTCATTGCTTCTTCAGCTGCTCGGTTGTAATTGAATATACTGCAAACTTCCACGAAGTTGTTGATGTGGGCATTAGGATCTTCAGTTGCACTTCCCCCAAACTGAACTGATTGTTGTATCATCTGAATGCATGTTTTGATGTCACACGCATTTGCTGGTAAAGGAGGAAGTACAATGCATGATATGAAGCCGTCAACCACCAGAATTGTTCTGTCTCGAATGGGAATTGGTGGTGCAACTTCCAAAGGTCCAGGTTCAATGTTAATTAGTGCTTCTTGACCTTCTCGCCTTTCCCTTCTCAATTGTCTGATTGTTCTTTCAATTTCTGGGTCAAGGGACGGATTTCAAAGCTTCTGGTTCGTCTCATGTAGTGTCTGAGAACCTGAAACACAAGCAAACAAAAATAATAAGTAAAAAGAAATTAGACACAAGTAACGTATCTACCCCAAAATTAATAGTAAAAGATAAATAAGTCCCCGGAAACGGCTGTAGGACACAGAAACTGGGTGACGCATGCTGTTCCGGGCTCGCGGCCCGGTTGGGAGTACGGAGTAGCCCACGAGGGACTAAACCGGAGAATAATGGAGTCGCCACCCGGTGTGAACCGGGAAAATGATTTAAGGCCGCACTCACCCCTCGCAAGGGAAGACCTCAAACCGTTGGGTTCGGAATGGTCCATTACTTATGTCGTTTGTAATGAATGGATTTGTGCAATATTAACCAAGTCTACTCAACATACATGTTGGTCAAAGTAGTCTAAATTCTAGGTTTGCATGCTTCAACAATAAACTTTTCAATACGACAAACATTCGACATCACACAAAAGTATATTAAATGAAATATGATTTAAACATAATCAAACTCCTATTGCGAAATAAAATAATTAAATCATGCTAAAAATAAAACAACTTCCTAATGGCCTAATCATGCTCGAATACAAGTTTGGATGAAATGAAATATGTGAATCCTTCAAGTGGTACGGGGCATTGTATCCCGAGTGCAAACCATAATACCGTCCATTCGGATTCGGCTATGGAATTTATGTCCGGGTTTCCATCCAATATACCACAAAAAGGAACACATATTCCATTCACCCGAAATCACATCATATACTAATTAACAATATTCATGTGAAATAAAGTAAATTACATGCTTTTCTAAATTACTAATTTAGATAACGTAAATTAAATAACATGCTAAACTAATTATTCATGCTAAATAATATAAAAAACATATTCCCTAAGTCATCATTTCATGTGAAGAAATTCTATAACATGCTTTCTAACTAATTCATATGAATAAAATAAATAACATGCATTCTAATTCACTAATTCATATGAATAAAATAAATATTTGCGCCCTCAGGTCTAACCTTTTGTGTCGTCTCTCGAAAGTGTGTTATACGGCCGTCGGAAGGGCTAAAACTCCGTGACTTCTCTGGTTCGCTGATTCGACATTTTCTTCCGCTATCGCACTGCTTTGCCTGTTTTAGGTGAATTTTCTGCTGTAGTTTTATGGTAAATATGGGACTGTTCTCGGCAGTTTTGGGGGCAGTTTCGTAAGGGTTTCAGGACAGTTTTTGATGTGTTTTCAGGCAGTTTCTGGAGGCCAAATTCAGTGATATTGAAGGCTATTTGGAGAGGCAATTTGCAGTGATGTTTGGACAATTTAGTGATGCTGAATGGTGTGATTTGTTGGCTGTTTGGATGTGGTCTAGCGTGAATTTACTGGGCTTATTTCAGTGGCAAATGTTGTTAGTGGTGTGAGGGACTTTGGCATGAAGTGTAGCTTATTTTGTTGGCTGTTTGCGTAGGGCGTGAGCTGGGTGAATATGTGGCGTGAATTGGCTTGGTTTCGTGAGTTTGAGGGCTTTGTGGGCAGTCTGTTTGTGATGTGGTAATGTAGCTATGTGTGCGTACGTGTTGAAGGCATAAAGATGTGGTGGGCTGATGAGGGTTAGGTGTTGATTTGTTGATGCTTGGCTTGTGTTACGTGGCTTATTTGTGTGTACAAGTTGGTTTCGTGAGGAGGGCTGATGATTGATGGGTGAAGTGTGGTGCGTGGTTAAGTGAGTGGAGCATGCGTGGTCTGTTGAAATGAGTGGGGACGTGTGGGCAAGGACAAAATATGGCTGTGGGACGTGGCTTAAGGAGTGGTTAGCGTGAAGGCATGGCACTTTGTGGATGTCCGTTAAGGAGCTTCAATGCGTGATAGGCTGATGATTGATGGGTGAAGTGTGGTGTGAGGCAATTCTTTTAGGGTTTATGTATATTTTACGTGCATGGTTTCTAGCTAGGGGTGCAAGTGTGGTTTGTTTCCATTTTATAATGGAGAGTGGGGAAGGAGGCAATTAAATGCTATTCGGTGGAGGGTTGGAGGCTTGGAGATATAATTTATTAGGGGGACAATATTTAATGTGAAAAGAGTGGTGTTAATTAATTGGTTTTGTTGAATTAGTTGAGTTGTTCACGTTGGTGGAGGAAATTTGTGGCTTAATTTGTCTTGTTGCGTTTGGTTTATGTGTGCATGTGAGGTTTATCAAATTAATTTATTGTGAAACGTTGGTGTTGGGCGTGTGAGTCATTTACGTGGGGGAGGGCTTTTGTTATTTGTTAATTGGACGTGGGGTATAGGTTATTTAATAATTTGGAAAATGAAGGAAAGATGGATGGATTTGCATGGCTTATGTGAAATGTGGCAAAAGGTTTAGGGTTTGTATGGAAGTTGAAGGGACACATGCATGAAAAGTTAGAGAGCGAGGATAGGGTTTTGGGCGGGGGATGATTTTGAAACGGAAATCCGACGAGCAAACCCGAAGCTAAACGAGCGAAACAAAATGTCAATTCTTGAATTTTCCCTTCCGATGACCGTTGTCCACGACTTCCACGACTTAAAGGTAGTGCCTCCTTACGAGACTCCTCATCGGGCTGGTATGCAAAAATGCAATGCCTACAACGGCGCCAAAAACTTGGTCGGTGAAATCACTCATGTAACACAAGCATACGTATAGCTCAAGTAGTATAAAATGTATCGATCCCACAAGGACTTAATACCTTAGCTATTAATTTATGACGTTAAATATTTACGAGTATCTAATAGATTGATTGTTATTTGGATGGTGATTTTTGTCTGAAAACAAGTAAATAAAACAGTGCGAAAGTAAATTAAAGGAAAATTCAATATTATGAAACTATCTAGGGTTGTGAATCATTCCAATATCTTTTAAAGATGAAGTGGTTATCTTATGTTTGTGCAATATATCGGTTTATTAACCTGGAACACGAAAATATGTAAGAGCCTCTATCGATGGTCAGATGCAAACACCCAAATAACCCAATTAATCATATGTCTATGGTAACCAAGTTACCTGAATTCATTAAGATTAAGTTCCAATTGTGGCTACCCCCGTCCGATAGGTATATGTCTATCCTAGAAGGAAATCTACCTAAGGGTTGAAATTCCTACAAGCAATAGCGATAAACCAAACTATATACCCAAGACCGGGGGGGTGAATTGGGTTACGGTTAAAATATGCGGAATCAAAAATCTTTGCCAATTTTAAGCTCTTTTACCAATTAAGCTTAAAGTCAATTTTCTCTATTGTATTTAAACAACCTATATGCAAGTTTCTAATATATAAACATGTAATAAATAAAACTTGCAATATGTAAATAGTTAAGAGATAGAGAAAATAACACCGTGATTTATAGTGGTTCGGTCAACAATGCCTACGTCCACTCCCCCAAGCTGCGCTTGAAGCTTTTCACTAATAACGAGTTTATGTGGCTCACTCGTAACCAAGAGTTTTACGCAAGGTGCACTCCGAACCTTTACACTTTGCGTTTTCTACGTAGGCTAACTCGAAAACCTTTACAATTACCCAAACAATGGGATTTCACAAACCACAAGTGTTTTGTATAAAGAAGTTATAAAACACACTTGGGCACTCACAATGATAAAGAAGATTGTGTGAGTTGGTTACCCAAGTGATCAATGCTTACTACAAGTGTATAAGAAGGTGTAGTGTGTGTGAGATTGATGTATGAGTGTATATGATTATGAAGTTTTAATTAACACTCTTGTTTTTTACTTTATGAGATGTATGAAGGTTGTGTGTAATGTCTCATGTATGGAAAAAATGAATTGGGGCTTCAATTTATAGTAAAATGCAAGACAAGCCCCAACAACTCTTTCTGAGATTGGTATGTCGGTCTCTGACATCGGTATGCCAGTCTCCAACGGATTTATTACCGTTTGAAGAACTACCCGTTAGATCGGTATGATAACCGTTATGATGACCAGTATGTACACCGGTATTAATATCGGTATGGTTTGGCCCGGTTCCAGATTGTATGAAAAATTCAGCTCTGATCGGTATGTAACCGGTATACCACCAGTATGGGACCGGTATGCCTGTCTCAGTAAGTTTCTGATGACCAATCAATCATGACAGCACTCGGTATTTTGGCCATAACATTCTCTATAAAATTCCAAATCATGATCCGTAAATTTCTTCATAAACTAGACACATAGTTTATACGCAAAACTTGGCCATGCGAGTCGCGACGCTTGAAACATTATGCGTTGTGACACGCTGTTGATCTTCAACATGTGTACGCGGCTTTTCTGAGATGATGACACGTGGTTGTCGGTAGAATTATTGGCTTGGTGTCACGACGCGTGAAGTTGTGCACATCACGACGCTGACATCATGCTTACGTAAGCAATGACGTGTAGTGTCGGCATGCTGAATTATTGTGCTGACGTCATGATGACAAGTGTCGGCAGAACAGTGACTGTGGCGTATCGCGACGCGAAAATGATAATTTTGCCCTTTTTGTTCTTTTTGATGGGGTTATTTAGGGGTGAATCCGGTAACGCAGCGGAAGCGGTGAAAATCCGATTTTCAGATTTCAAAACTTTTTCTCGGATTAATTAAATAAACATATTTATTTAATATTCCAATAATCGAATTATGAAAAATAAATTCAATAAAACAATTTTAAGTGAATTTACCGAAATACCCTTGCTTTGTATTTTTGTTCGTTTTAGTCTGAAATTGATCCAATCAATTTTGAATGATTCTAAATCATTTCTAAGATGAACTTATGATGTTCAAAACATCAAAACACCAAAGCAAGCAAAATCCCCAATTCCTTACACAAGGCCGTGAGCCTCACTGGTTCCATTATTGACCATTTGGTCATTTCATGCTTCAAAACTCATCTTAATGAAATCCAATCAACATGAAACTTTGCATGCATCATATACACACCCAAATCTCAACATATATGAAAACCCCCAAATTTGGAATAGGTTATAAACCCTAATTTTTCAATTTCCACAAATTGGACAAATTAGGCCAATTATATTAAATCAAATGTTTCAATCATCAATCTTTCTTCCAATTCAAGTCTCAACACAATGAAACAACTCAAGATCAAATCTAGGTCATTTAAGAGTGGGTCAACAACTCTAGAATAGCAACATGGTTTCATAAACCTTAAAAGATTACATATAACTACAATATTCATATCCTTTCTTCATCATACATGCTTTACAATTTCACCAAAGTTTTCCATCAACAAAAACCACAAAGAACAAAGAAAGAAATAACCTTAGGATATCAAATATGAAAGCCTAGATCCTAAGGAACAATTTCCCTACTAATAGTAAGTTGGAGAAAACTTACTAAAATCAAGCTTTCTTGGATTTTTCTTTCTTTCTCAAAGTTCTTCAAGCTTTCTTCAATGGAGTTTTACTTTTGTGAAATGTGTATTAGGTTAAGTTAAATGAAAAGCAAATGAAAACAATTTATACTTGTCAAAAATTAGCCTTGGCCGAAATTTACAAGACAAAAATACAAGTTTTCATTTCAATTTTCATTTCAAATGCATTTGGTCAACTTTATAAATATCTAATAACTTTATGGATATTTATTTTGGTCAACAAATGCAACTATCATCATTAACTTTAATTATCCTAACATAAGATATTTATATTTTAATTAATTTAATCATTTAACAATTAAATAATCAATTAATTAATCAAATACAAATATATTAAATATATGTATAATATTTACATTAAATATTAAAAACATATATTCATTTAGGATAAAAGTCAAATAACTCATTTTGACTATTAATTAATGTGTATTTAAATTAATCAAGTATTAAATGTAAATACACAATAATTAAGCAAATGACTATCTAGTCTATTTAGCATGTAACTTGCGTTTAACCATTAAACGACTTTATAAATAATCAATATTATTTATTTATGTTGCTCTAGTGCTCTACGAGTATGTTTCATTATTGAGACTCTCTAGGTTCAGGTATATCCGTCACGAAATCAAATTTCATGTCCATAATCTATCCACCCGTAGATTATGACGATCACGGATAATCTCGCTAAACCATACAGGTCGAGGTCATGGCAAATGTATAATTCCTCCGTCACAGGTATCCGGATAAATCCCAGAGATACAGATATAAACGTCAAATCTCTATGGGGATTATCCAGTCGACTATTCTATTAGCAATCTCAAAAAAGAATGTTTAGAACTAGCTTCTAAACTTACCACGGGCCCATGGTTTTATCTGATTGCTAATCATATGGACTACCTATGCTCTGGTACACAGAACTGACGGATCCTATCTTGATACACATAGGACACCCTGAGGATCTATCTACACCCAACGAACAGGCGGAGGTCTGATCTTAATAGATCGGTGACGTGACTGCCATCTAAGTGTAGAAGATGTCTCATGTGCCCACAATGGCATCTCAAGTCTAAGAATCACAAGTGCTATTCAACCCGAGAAGATTCTTATTGACGCTGGTGTACCATCCATTAAGAATCTTCGGTGAGTCGTTCAGTGTTTATCCACTATAAACACCTACACGTCTATACTAGTCTCCAAGACTTATGGTTCATTGAGAAACCATTGGAATCATATATTCCAGTATACGACATGTACTGGTCTCAACGGGTTTACTATACTGACCAAGTAGTGTAAACCTTGACCAGGAACTGTCTGAGAATGACAACGTCATGATACAACTCAATGTCCGTTGCGACGCTTTTGCAACTGTACCATGACTAATCATTCTAAGGTCATTACGTCTTTACCATATAATAGAATAGATTATATTATAGAAACTGCATATATTATTACTAATAATAATGTTTTACAGAAGTATTTAACAAAATACAACCGGGAATTGGCGCTCTGAGCACCAACCCCTACACTTTTTTCACTATTTTGGCGTTGATTTGATTCAGTGAGTCCTGAAACCTTGTTTATCTATAAAGTACACAAAACACATCAAAATATTCACAAAAATCAAGAAACTATACAAAATATTAAGTAAAAGAGGTTGTAAATATTTATATATTTCTCGCTTATCACATCTCTAGAGATGAACTTTGTCAGTGGATCTGCTATCATCTCTAGTGTAAAAATGTACTTCATGTTTACTTCTTTTCGTGCAACTATATCTTTTACATTTACAAAGTTATATTTTAGTATGTATGTGTTTGGTTTTACTGTGGAATTTAGGCACTTTCTATAGGTTATCGCTGCTTCACTATCACAGTTGACTAATATTGCATCAAGCATCATTTGTAATACTTAACTGATCCAAAATATTTTTTTGTCATACAGTTTCTTATATTGTAGATGAAAATACTAAGATTCCAGCCTCATTTGTGGATAAGATTGCTTCTTACTACTCAATGATACAACATCATTGTTCAGTAAGAAATCGAATTCGGAGGTAGATTTCTCTCATCTAAGTACTCACGACCACATTCAGTTTTTAATGCTCCAATTTTCTTATCTAGTTGATTTTCTACCAAATTCATAAATCTTGTAAAATAATTTAATGCTTCAGATTTATGAGTGATCAAATAGCCAAAACCAAAGTATGTGAAATCATCAAACGTTTTGATGTTCTCATTATAGGTCAATGCATCTTCATATGCTCCAGATGTTTGGATAAAAATGAATGATAGTTTAGACTTGCTGCTCATATGTTAAAACATGAACATCATTTTCTTGTTCACCGATCATGTATGACATTTTCTATATATATTTTGTCGTATTAAACTCTAAACGTTTCATTTATATGTTAAACTTGATCGTGAGTGGCCTCAGTTTGGTTATAGACGTACTGCCAAAACGTTTGGCTAATGTGGAACATGTGTCATTTGTTGGGTTCATTAACAAGTAAAATGATTCTTCAAATTGTCCAGAGCACATTGGAATTAGATTCTGAAAGGCCAACTTAACTACAATAAGAAACTAAATCAAAGTCTACATGAGTCTCTTTCAATAACTATGCTTCTGATATCAGTTTGGTGGCAGCTCAGAAACTCAGGCGTTCCATAAGTTGCAGCACCCAGATCACAAAATATCCTGAGCTAAACTCATCGGTGCAGAATATTTAACTCACAAAACCTTGTTTATAGTTTTGATTCAACAAAGGAGGGTACAAATTCATGTTGAAATAAATATAAAACAGAAAAAACGAAAAAGGTAAAACTACTGGTAGAATGCGAGAGATCGCTAAAACTTTATGTTTATATTTAAAAACGGTAGGAATCATCGCCATACTTGCTCCTGATTTTGTACTGAGCAAACTTTTGGTTGTCATAATCTACTGGCTTCATCTCAACAGGTTTTGGCTCCATCGCACTAGCTCCGTAAACTACCTCTCCGCTCTTATCACGCTGGCGATGTCTTGTTCTTTCTTTCTGGCTCTTAGACTTGCTGTAAGGAGGAGGAACCTCACCTGACCCATAGAATTCTGCATATTCTTGTCTTTTAGACGATCGCTGCTTGGTTGATAAAGAAGGATCCTTAAAACTGGCAGATTTGATCTTCGGGGGCTTCATATCTGAATATTTATCACCTGTTATAGGATTATGGATTTTATGGATTTCAGATAGAGCAGCAGCAGACTTCTGCCTTTGCACTAGTGGGGGCTCAGCTTCATCTTCAGGCATCTGGAGAGTATCCCTTAGAGGTGTAAGGTTCCCCTTTGTACCAATGGATCTGAAACGGGAGGGGACAAAATTAAGGAACACGCTACTAATTGCCTCAAGTGCAAGCTTGGTCAGATCAATGACAAGTTGTCCAAAAGATGGCCATCCTGGTTCCTCTTTCAAGCTCTCTACTATTGGAATGGGTTTCTCTTTGTATGGCGGTTCTCTGAATTCAATTTGTTCATCGAATTCGCTCTCTGAAGGTTGCTCCTGCACCAGTAACACAGTAGATTAAGGGAACAGTGAAAAAGATTATTGAGACCGGATAATTTTGTTTAGGAAGCAAAATAAGAGATACGGACACCTTCATAGACCAGCAGAAAATACAGAGAGAATATTACAATAAATTGAATGGCAAGAAAGCAGATTTGGTGTCTAGTAGTTTACTTTTCCTCAACAGACAAAATCATCATAAAGCAGATGCACAGGTAAAATGCATATAAGCATTATATTTGGAAAAAATTTATTTAAAAGTTGTATTCAAATTACCAAGCTCTCTCCAAGAACATATGGAATGCTAACAATAATGTGATGGTTGCTGGGAGAACAGATAAAATTAATAATACTTTGGACATTTGTGTAATACCAACCTTGAATTAGTATCAAACTTTTCGTCTTTAGATATTCTTTATTTATACGCAATCATAGAAACAGATAAAAAATCATTGAGTAAGATGTATACCGTCCTTGTGAAGAAAGAAGGTCCGAACCCCTGCTGAAGCATGCAGGTCAAATATCCAACCAAGACAGCCCCAACAACCATGAGGACATCTACCAAAAGAGCCGGTGTAATTGTGTCAGTCGGTGAAGGAAATTACTAAAAGGAACCAAGGTTCCTAAAAGTGATGACAAAATAAGAGTCCATGCACAATGATACAGATACCTATTAAGGACCGACAACTTAATAAAGAAAATTAAAAATGGGTAAAAAAATATGAATGCAGATCTGGATAACTGATAATGAAAATACATCAGAATGTTGATAACAATAGTAACAGAAGCTATACATGGATGCAATTCAACAATTATGGAAGGTCCAAATTCCAAACCTTAGGCCCCTAAATGCTACGGTGGATTAAAGTATGAGTCTATGAGACCAGTAACCAACTTTTTTCTGGTCAAATACGAGAAAACAACATCCTGATCTACTAACTGGGATAATTTCATCTTATTTGTTTCTTTTAAACTTTCCTCTACAGCTCACAATAAATATTGCAACACTCTACTTTAGCAGCTTGCTGAAGTTCAATTATGTATAGTAGGTTCATTTATTCATGAAAATAGTTAATGGTTGACAAGAAATTAACAGATACTCAGAGAAATGCCTCCAATGCCTGCAGCTAAAACCACCCTCTCTGGCACCATTTAAGATTCATACTTAACCCAATATAATCACAGCATGATAAATGGGGAAATCAATCTAAAGAAAACAGAGAGTTCTAGAATATTGGTAGATTTAATGTTGTTAAAGGAGCAAGGCACACTAAGGCGCAAAAGGTCCGAGGGCCTAGGCGCGCACCTCAAGGTGCAAGGCACGTGCCAGATGAAGGTGAGACGCAAATTGCAAAACAAACAAAAATACAAGTATACAACCAACTAAAACAAAAATAAATCATTGAAAATATGTAAAAAAAAACAATTACAATAATACAAATACTAATAATATAAAGTAATGTGTTTGTTAAAATTTAAAGTCTACCCCAAAACCTATCTTAATTTAATAAAGATATGTTATTTAATTTCGGGTTAAGTGCCTCAATTCGAGTAGGGTTTTCTCACACATTTTTATGAGGTGCACCTAGCGCATCTCAAAAGCGCACGCCTAGATGAAGGTTGCTTGGCCTGACTCTTCATGAGGCGTATTGGTTTGAGCCTGACCCTAGGCACGCCTTGGACAATTAGATTATGTCTTAGATATATGCCGTGTGCATAGCTACGTTCAATGGTGATTAAAATGCTACATGAAAGTAGAATCCGATCACAGTGCAAAGCACAGTTAGAACACGGAAATCTAGGTAAATGACACCAGCTGTTAGTTCCATTTTTATTGGCAATGTCCGTAACAAAACAAGTTCAATTAAGTTGTAATAAGTCCTGAAGAATTTGGAGCAATTGGACTAGTATTTGGCAATTTTATGAATTTTACTGCTAGTGTGACTGGTGAGAGGAAAACAGTAGCGATGAAGATGCTAGATCTGATTTCTCTCACGATGAGTCTGTAGATGAGGATAGTCTTCAGGTAGGTTATGCTGAACTTTTTAATGAGAGTTTAGCTATCAAAAAGACGAATATAGAGGTCAATAAAAGGCTGAATGAAGTAGAGCCAGAAAAGAATGAATCTCAAGTTAAATTTGAGAAAAGCTTTGTGATGATTGATGACCTTGAGGAGAGGAATAAATGACTAGTTGATAGGGTCCAATCCTTAAAAACTGAACTTGAAGAAGCTAAAACCCAGTTATCTGCATTTTCTAGTGGAAATAAAAAACTAGACCGCATGTTAGGGATTAGCGTTATGACTAATTGTGATAAGGCGTCATTGTCTAGAGTTGTGCCTAACCCTTCTAAACATGACTTAGGTAAGAAGCCTGTTGAGTGTAGTCATGTGATTCCTCAGTTTATTCCTCGTTTTGTGTCCCAACCTCGATCTAGAGGTGTGGTGGGTAAACCTCGCTCTCATCCGTGGTTTGTGCCTGTTTGCCATCACTGTGGCAAGGCATGACACATTAGGCCTAAGTGCTTCATATTGCACAAACAAAAAGGAAGGCCTAAAAGTGTGTCACCTAGATTTGATTCTTCAAATTTAGTTTCTCAAGTTTCTGCACTAACTAAACAGGCTCAATTACTTAGTGAGAAATTTGCTTTGTTGACTAGGAATACTCAGATGGATGAGTTTTCTAAGAAAGTTTAGGTGAGGAAGCAAGATGACTTCCCATCTACTTCTGAGTGCCTTGATCCCAAAAGGCATGATGAGAGTGCACTTCGGTGTAACTCCTCTTAGTAGTTGTATTTTTTCCCATTGCATGTGTGTGTGTTTGTTTGTGCATGTCTAATTTATTTTTCACTGCATTTGGGTGTATGGTATGTTTTATTTTTGTTATGTCCCTTGGTATATATCATGGAAACCCGGACATAAATTTCATAGCCGATTCCGAATGGACGGTAGTATGATCTGCATTCGGGATACAACTCCACGTATCATTGGATATTGACAAGCCGTTTTGTGATTTTACATTTTTTTATGTGTTAAAAACTAAAAACTAAACAAATATAAAATAAAAAGACCAAAAATATTTTGTGGCTTGTTAGAGCATGAAAAGCATGTGCATGTGATCTTAGTATGTAAGATATATGGTTATGCATGTATAATATGCTTTTATTTTTCTGGATGCTCTATATCCATAAGAGTGTGATAAAAGCCTTTGATATATCTTGTGCTTGCATTTCACACACACGTTTTTGTTTTTATCGAGGCTTGGTGGCATATATGAGTTCTTGGACTGACAATCTAATTTCTACCATATTTTGTTTACTGAATAGTGTGACCTTTGACTAGGTGACCTTATGCTATCCCCTAGTAACAAAAAAATTAATTAAAAAAAATACATGAGACTCGAGTGCAAAAGAGCCAATGGGCTAAATTCAAAAGACAAGGGCAAAAACCCTTCACTCGAAGGAGTTTTTATTTATGAGCTCATGATATTTAAGGGGAGATTAATATAGCATGCAACCAACGTTGCTTATTTTCAGGTCCTAGTGGTGTTGGATTTGAACACATATGATAGAACCCCCAAATTCACAAAACAATCTCACAACAAATTACACCAAAAACAGAAGAGAAATTGTACTTTAATTCATAAAAAGAACAACTGAAATAACAAAGATAGTTGAAGGTGAATAGATTCACTAGCCCTTGCTCAACTTGAGGTGTTGGCAACCTCCCTAGGGTTTTCCCCTCCAATTCCCAATTCCCAATTTTCACAAAATGATAACATAGCCCAAAAAACCAACAATTCATTCTTATTTATATCTAAACCCTAATGACTAAAATGACCCATTTACCCCTTGGGTCCTAACATTACTCCCCCCTTTGAAAACACGTTGCCCTCAACGTGGGAGCACAGATATGACTATCTCCTCAAAGGATATCCCAGGCTTGAACGACATTGTTCTGATGAAGTCCCAAGCTTCCTCCAGATAACCAACGAATTCAGCCGAATAATCATTTGCAGAACCGATAAGAAGACAACGAATCCACCAACAAAACCTAAAAAATGCTCCACTAGCACCTCCAAATTCTTCGCTTGAGGGGCACGATCATCATTCACAATTGCCACGTATCCCACTACATCAACCTCTGCACTCTTCGTCTCATTACTCGCTGCTTTGAAGCTCACTTCTTCATTCTCAACTTGCTGCTGTGGGTCTGAATGTGCAATTACATCGGGAGTAGGATCATACTCATTTGCGATCATTGGCTCTACGGCCCCAACTTGTTCATTTCGCTTCTCATTAGTCACTGTTCCACTCTTCCCAATGCTCTCACCCTCTGGGATCGACCCTATGTCACCAATATGCTCAACTTTCTCACTATGACACACGTGGTTCGGGTGGAATCTCTCATCACATCTGAAACATAGACCTTTATCGCGCCGAAACTGAAAATCAACCGTAGAGAGTTGCTTGAATTTTCCAGATCGGGTGTTTGAAAGGTTCTCAGACGGTTTCCTATTGCTCTGCACAAGGGGTGTAGGGCCAGTACTTGCCTCTTGAAGTGAGGGGGTGGCATTAGTGTGAATCGCAGAATTGGTTTTTAATCCCTTTATCATCTTCTGCATTTTCTCCAACATTGAATCAAGTCTTTTCCAATGATCTTCCTCAACTCTATTCAATCCTCCAACATTTGACATGTGGGTGGATCCATTACTAGCTCAGGATCCTTTAGATTTACAGGGCCCGATCATTCTTCGCTTTCTGATTTCTGCCAATCTGTCCAATTCTTCTAGTTTATCTTCCGCTTCTAAGGCTAATTTTTTGACCCCTTTAAGATCGATCACCCTCAAGTACTTTAAGCCATCTCGAACCTCCGATTGCAACTCATGTCGCAATCCATTGATGAAGATTCCAGGCAAATGGTATTCGGATATAGATGACACTGAGCTCGCCAAACCATCAAACCTGTTAATATAGTGTCAGAGAGAACCATCTTGCCGTATGTAGCCCAATTTGTACGAACTCCCAATACACCTCATTTTTTTAACCTTTTTTCTCTTCCTTCTTTCTTTTTTTTTTTAAAAAAAAAAAAAATCAATCCGACAATAATAGATGTAGGACTAAAATGCAAGAAATTGAAACTGTTTGGGCTAAATTGTAAAAAAAAACCTTAGGGGTAAAAGTGTAAATAACCTGCCGGTGGTCGGAAATGCAAAGAGGTGGTCGGATCTGAGAGAGGAGAACGTGTTGAGCACGTTGGTAGTGGCGGCGACGTCAGAATCTTGCCGTAGGCGGCGGATCGACGCGAAGTGGCGGCAGTTAGTGGTGTTTCTGAAATTTTCCGACGATGCAGACGTCGATCGGCGGTGACAGAGGCCTGGGTGAAGTCGCCAGCGTGAGAGGGGTGTGATGGCGGCTTGATCGACGGCGGCTTGGGCTGAGAGGCGGCAGTGAAACGCGACGTGATGACGGAGTACGCGGCAGTTCTGGGGTGATTTGGCATCGGCGATGGTCGGGATCTGGTCGCCGCCGTTGTCTGAGTCCAATGGTGGTCACGGCCGACGGCGATGATGGCTGTGGAATGTGGCGGTGGGTGGCGGCAATTAAGGTTTCTGATTTTTTTTTTAACTTCTTCCCTGAAAGTTTTCCTTCAACAATCAGAAGACCACAGTGGAGGATCGAATGCTCTGATACCAATTGATAGAACCCCCAAATTCACAAAACAATTTCACAACAAATTACACCAAAAACAGAAGAGAAATTGTACTTTAATTCATAAAAAGAACAACTGAAATAACAAAGATAGTTGAAGGTGAATAGATTCACCAGCCATTGCTCAACTTGAAGTGTTGACAACCTCCCTAGAGTTTTCCCCTCCAATTCCTAATTCCCAATTTTCACAAAATGTTAGCATAGCCCCAAAAAACCAACAATTCATTCTTATTTATATCTAAACCCTAATGACTAAAATGACTCATTTACCCCTTGGGTCCTAACAACATATTTGTGGACTTGGTTTGTTAAGAGATGGGATTTCTTTGGCCATGTCCCGCTCATAAAATAAGGTCTTAAGCCTTTATTCGTTGTGCACTTATTTTTCTTGCAAGTGCTTGTTATGTTTTGGTGTTTATGTCATATGCATACGTGTAGTATTTAGCAAAATTTAAAGTGATGTATATAATTTCATGTCATAAACAGCTGAGTACTGACCGAGTATCATTGTACTTGCTTGAAATGCTGTTTCAGTCATTTTTTATTGACTTTTTTTAACTCATTATGTGCGTGTGTGCGCTTCTGTCTTTGCATAACATTTTTTTCTGGTGCATATTTGTGGGTTTTGTTTTGATATTTTTGCTAACTGAGTAAGCCTGTTAGTGAGGGGGAGTAAGTTCTGTTTACATGTTCTCTTGCATGTGTTGTTTCCCATAGTACCTTTCCCATTGTCATTTCGTGACAAAAAGGGGGAGAGTAGTTTGAAGATTAGTTTGGGAGTAGTAGTATATCCTTGTTTTTTATATATCCGGTTTAGGAGGAGTAGGATTAAGGGAGAGTAGGATATCTATTATCTATTTGTACATGCATGAGTTTTATCGCTGCTTTATCTGTTTTTTAAATCCCTATGCTTTTCACGGTATGTTGTTGTTTGTGGATGTTTCAGGTAAGAAGATTTAGTAGCTGAGGTGGCATTGATTTCAAGACTACTTGGTTAGGTATTAGATCGAGTATTATTGTAATAAGTCACTGTCTTGATGGTTGGCAGTTGGTTATTTTTCTTTTTGGGTCTTTTACCGTAGTCTTTGTATTAGGTAGTGTTTTGTCACAGAATGCCAAAGGGGGAGATTGTTAGTTCCATTTTTATTGGCAATATCCGTAACAAAACAAGTTCAATTGAGTTGTAATAAGTCTTGAAGAATTTAGAGCAATTGAACTACTATTTGGCAAAGCTGTGCATGAAGATCAAACATACGTTAGTGCTACGTTCGTTAAATCGTTCGAACGCGTGGCGTTAGTGTCACGTTCGTTGTTAGGTTCGAACAAAACTTGGCAGAATGTTCCCGTGCTTGGTGCGTCCTTTATTGCGTTCGAACGAAACCTTCCAGAGAGCACGCGTTCGACACGCGTTCGACACGCGTTCAAATGCCAATACGAAACTGAGTTATTTTGGACGCGTTTTCAAGCTAATTCAGCACAAGGAAACCCTAGCTCTTGCCCTACCTATATAAAGAAACACATAGCCACCTTCACAAGTGTTGAAAAGATAATATCTCAAAGCCTAAAACCTTTCTAGCTTTTCAACCTTAGTGATTTCACCTTGAAGACTTTTTGATTCTTTTGTCTTTGCTGTTTTGGTGAAATCGATCTTTGTAAAACCATCAACACATCAAAACCCAATTTCCTAAACCTTCAGAGTTCTCAAGGAGGAAGATTGGCAGTCGGAGTTCCGGC